>OY740766.1:60959494-61119494 GCA_963513935.1 Aphrophora alni
TTGCTTGCGAACCAACTAAATTTGAGATTTTAAACGAAATGATAGGAATGTTAAAAATCATTTATATTTTTCTAGTAATACCACGTAGTTAGTTAGCAACTATACAAAATTATTTTTGTGTAAAGCTAATATTGATTTATTTCTGTATTTGAAGGATGTTAAATAAAAGGGTTTTTCTTGGCATTTCTTGATATTTATTTTAATGTATAAGATCGGTATATAATTATTAAAATCAAACGAAATAAGAATCAGTTATTTATAAAAAACTAAAATGGAACTATTTCAATAAATACCAAAAATAAATAGATAAAATTATAAATGTATCTGTTTCCGGAAGATACACCAAACAAATATATTGTTTTTAAGATAATATGGAGCATTTTTTTGTCAAAATAATAAATATGAAACTATTTATATTTTTATGTGCAAGTTTTTGTTGTTAAAGTTAAAAGGATTAAAGTACCTACTACATCCGTAATTGAATACATTTTCCCCAGCCTAAGTCTATGGTCTCTAAATATTGTAAAACATACATTTTACATATTCACATATAAGTTACGTGTATTTATAAAGATATCGTAATGGGAAATATATTTCTTCACGAATTTTGTTCATAAATCCGTTTTACGTTTGTCGTAGTCTTTTTGCATCTCGACTATCTGTAGCACCAACGCTACAGGTTTTATTACCTGTCTAGGTTTCTGTTTCTGCTAGTTTTAGTTTCAGTGTCCAAAATGGCCTTAGGTCTTCTAGATAATGTTGGTGTTTTTCACTTTTTTCATATTCTAGAATTAATATTTGATAACGAAGTTGATTTTAATCTCGACACATCGTGTACCAGTTTTTATCTACACAAATGGTGGGAAACGTCCGATTAACATATTAACAATAACACGAACAATTCATCATATTTCTGCTAATTGACTATATTAAGTATATAAATATGTTATTTTATAGATAGGATCTATCTGAAACATTCCAACCACCAGTTAGTTATATGACGCAGCTAGCTATACATACACAAAAATCTGGCGTATTTTCTATAACTACTAAAACTCCCTGGAATTACAAAAACCATCATTTCAATATATAATCCATATTTGGAAAATATAAACAAAATTTTAATAATCAGAACATGTCCTTAAAAATATTAAATTAAATAGTTTACCCATATTTCTCTAAAAATATCCTGCGATAACTTTTCCTGCTAATTAGTGACACTCGTTGTCTGCCTTGTGAAGGCGGCTTTTCTGTCAAGACTGAAATTTTAATGGCGATGGTTATTTCCTCGTAGAAACATAAAACGATCTCATCTCTTCTGCCTCACCTGAATTTGGGTAATTTATTACATATATTCTTGTACGTCGTAAACTTGCATCATCTTCCTGATATCATTTGGCTTTCATCAGTCTCAGTAAAATGACGTCATGAGTGTAACTAGGAATTTAATAATTTTGATTTGAATTATAACTTAATTTATCCTTAATTTTAAATACAAAATTATAATATAGTAACTTTTTTAGTTATTGATTTCTATTAAATATTTTACTTGAATTAATTATTTATGACGTGTATGTTTATATCATTTTAATAGTCTACAAATATAAGCCTCTAAAACTTAACACCACAAAAATATTACAATAAGCTCCTTTATCCTTTTGTAAACCTACTACCAACAAATATTATTACTATAAATATGAACTTGACATTTTATTACAAAGAGTAAGTAATGCTCTACAAAACATATCGAAGATGAGATTTAGGAGGGAATGTTCGTTTTTGGCTCTTCTGATACATGTTTTTAAAGTTTTTCTGTTTAGAAAATATCTGTACGTACTCGTAGGGTATCTGCCCGCTGACAATTATTAAAAATAAGTTTACCTACATCAAACTTTAACATCTCGATTGCTATAAATTATAAATAGTTTTTAACACGAGCTAAGCAAGCAAATGCACTATTTAAATATAATCAACTAAGTGGTTCAATAGAGCCCAGATTCCGATACAAGCGGAGTTTTATTAAGCAACGTGGTAGCGTTCCCTTATGTTAAGTAATAAACATGTTTCGAACTTTAACATAATTAAACTACTGCAAGACTTGCAAGCACCGAAAGGTCGATACGAGTGTAGCGATTGAAATCTCAATTTAGAAGTATAGCAGCCCTCCCCTCTCCCAAGTACTAAGTAGCAAAATGACAACAACAAATTGAAAAAGTTTACTTTTATTGAAAAAGTTAATGTTATACAACGATTAATTTCACTAATTAACGTAAAAACGTTGTACGCATTATAATTAATCATTTGTCGAGGAGTCAATCAAACAAGCACGGTAGTTACGAGGGATAAATAGAATACATTACAAGAAAACATTACTTCAAGGTCAATACAATCGCGTTCTGCGAAATACCTAAGTAGCTTACATATTACCGAAACAAATAGCCAAATTTAAACAGTCCATCGTTCCTACTACCTAGCTACAAAAAGGTCATAGTAGTTATTTCGACGATATCCAAACTTTATGTACACACTGTAAACAAAATATTCCAATCATTCACAAAACAGCTACCCACCTTACTTCTGCTGCCAGGTTAATGGCATAGCTAACCGGCCTAACCCATCTCCGCTAATTAACCAACCAATAAAATACTATACACAAATCCAAGTCACCATGGAATCTCTCGTTATAATACAAATACGTCAGCAAATAATTATATCCACACAATGGAGTCGAATTTACAATACAAAGAAATTCTGAGTAGGATAGGGCTACCATTAGTAGGCTCACATAATGCTAACTCAAACTAGCCTACAAACTGGACACATACAATTTAAAGTGAAAGTATATAAATATACAAGTTTACACTGGAGGTGTATAAAAACATCACTTCAGTTGCAAATAAATCGGGGTATAGACAGATAAATTGAACATGCGATGGTGACATAATTTCCTAGAAAACAGGCAATTATTATAATTGGTCATTATAATATTCTCCTTCAAAAGTTAGAGCATATTTAAAATAATTATTCTCAAGACCTATTTTACCAGAAAAAAATATACCTGTTTTGAGCGTACTCAATCTACATTAAAAATATAACACTTAAGTGGGGACAAGTATGGATTCTAAAAAATATTTAAAAGTAAAAAATGTATGTAGGCTATCTAAATTAATTGAAACTTTTTTTTTATTAATAATAAACAATTATTATTTTATAAAACTAGATTATTGTCATTTCCTTTTTTCTTTTCCTTTAGAAATGTAATGTTTAATTAATTATATTATTATATAATTGCACAAATTTCAGTCCAGATATAGATAGTGTTTTTGGCCACACTGACAGAATCAGGTGACTCCCTTTAAATAAAAACAAAATGGCAGTACGGTTTTCTTTAGTCTTAATCCACGCCGAGATTATTATAATATACTTACTTAGGTAAAACATTAATCGAAATTAAGCAATATTTTGTTATATAAACATATTTTTATTTTAACACTGTAAATTGATTGGAACCGTTCATTCATTGGTCCAATTGTATAACTTGGACTGGCTTCCTCAGTGCTCGCTTCCTCATTGTTAAGTCTATGCATAATTATTCTCATGTACATGTAGTTACAGTGATAAACACGCCTTCGGTATAAGTTTCTATACCTTCTAATAGAAGACATTGTTACTATTAAAAGAACAATAAGAAGCAGTTCAATAAACCTAAACAACTTCATCGAAAAAACATTGTATATTAACAAACTTAAAAAAACCACCCTCATTTAAAAAAATTGTATAAAGCCAGTGAAAAAGACTGACCATATTTTTGGCAAAAACAAATAATCACAATACAAATAACACTTCTTTAACAAATAACCACTTTCATTTAGTTTGCTTTAAATTGTTATTCTTTATATCAATAACAGTTGATAATATTTGATTGGTGTAGTGAAACAAATTCTTAATATAACGTCAGATTTATTTATTATTTACAGATGTTTATAAATTCCTCAATAAAAAGTAGCGTAGGATTAATGGTGGTGGCTTTTATTTTTTACTTTCCCACCCTTATGTTCCTTTTTTTAATTTAGAAGGAAACAACTTCATTCAACGACACTTAAAACGTCAAAATCGATTAAAAACTGTAGGCTATTCACGAAACACACCTAACCTTTAAACTAACATAGATTATATGATGTGTGAAACACAACATGTTGTGTCAGTGGGATAAAACAAAAATAAAATGTGACAGAAAATAAAGGTTAGCTTTGATTTAAGAAATGTAATTACAGTGTAAATTTTTTGATCAGTTACTGATTAAGAAATATTTTTTATTTCTAAATTATTGTTTGTTACGTCACAAATACGTATAATTTTGTTATTACACAAAAATAAAATGTGTAGCAATGAAAAATGTTATTTGTACATTTTTAAATTATGCTGATAGCTACTGATCGAATCAGATGAATGTGCAGTGAAACCAGTCTAGTAGTCTACAAACACGTAGAATGGATGTATCTTTTGGAACCATCAGATATGACGATGATCCTATCTAACACAACAGACTGAGAGACTATGTCTAAAGTGTAAGAATAATAATACAAAATATTAAAATACATAGTTTAAACGTTCATAAGTTACGAATTGGGGTATTGTTACCAATAATCGAATGTCGAAAGTTTTGTTACCAGGTTTAGACACAGCAACACCTGAAGGGAAAAATCTTTGTTTTTTGAATTCTGTTTTTAAAAATGGTTTTATACAATTTTGTATATTGTCTAGATTGTAAAAAAGAAGTAAAAGTCTTTGAGATGAGTGTGTTACAAATCTAAGGAGATGCACGGATATAGTTGCACTCAGAGTTCTATTTGATAAAATACTTGGAATGAATCTTGCAAAGATCACTGGCCAGGAGCTCATCAAGGTGAGCGGGTAAGAGACACGCGGAAGCTGAACATGCGTGTGGATTCACACGTAAAGCCCCGAGGTATATAGGCTACATTCTTTAACATAACCTCTGGGAACATAATGGATCATTACGTAGCTCTTTTTATAAATACAGATGTTATTAATCACAATACACAAGATCATAGCTTATAAAATCCACCGTGAAAATATTGTAGAGGGATGTTGAATTTGGAGTACATACATGCATACTCGTTCATTAATAAATAACTGTTTATTTTAAAGTCGGTAATTCAGTAATTCATATACCGTTAATTACATATTTATTTAGATTTTCCAGTAGAAAACGCAACAAATTGTAGCTAGCTTTTGAGCTAATTTTAGAAAAAATAATTGTTTTTATTTTGACATGCCAAAAAAGTGGCATATTAAATTGGGTTAGTTAACCGATAAACTTATTATGATAGCGATTATAATAGACAGAAAGACAAGATAGCCTTGACTTTTTACTTATTGCATCTCAAAAATATAAAATATAACAAGTTTTAATTTATAATATAAATACAGTTATAAACACAGTAGTTGTCACCAAAATAAGTAGCCTAATGTTTATTAAAACGGGTTTTAAATAATGTTACATTAATGATATGTTATAATAATGTTAAATAATAATAATAATAACGGTTAAGAAATAAAAAAAGGGTGCACACACATTCAAACCTCAAACTATAAAACAACTAAACTTATTAGTTACGCCCTCCTTTCAAATTTCGAATCGAGAATTATACGTAAAAAGCTGAAAATAACCCATTCCTTAGACGTTGGCATGAAATGTCCTAGTGTAAAAATATACATCAATTCCGAAGGTAACATTTTTGTATAATGTAAACCAAAGTATTTAGGTATATACCAAAAACACATGGGTTTAAAGTTATTTTGAAAATGCAAAATAGTCTTGATGGTGGTTCATTTAGGAAATGAATATGTTATTTTTTCATAAATAGGCAAATTTTTGTAATGCCTAAACACATTGATTTTCAGTTTATTGTGAAATGGTCAGCTTTGAAGTTTCATCAACAACAATTACCGAGTGAATTGATAACTTTGATATGAAGAGAATTCCGTCTTACATTATTGTGTATCGTGTACTCGTTTACTAGTCTAAACCCTAGTATGCAGTTCGCTAAGCTTACTATAATAACTTTATGATGCTTAAAGCTTACTAAACTACTTTAAGAATATTTCATTTTGTAATTTACTCATATTGTTTTTTAACCATTATAATCAATTAGGAGTAACATCTAGCTTAAGCGCTTAATTCCAACTAAAATAATTATAAGTTATTAATAATTAGATAAGTTAGTCTATTGTTTCTAATGTTGAGGTTATGCTGTTGAAAAATAAGCACCTTTTATATATATATAAACTCGAATACAAGATCTCACAAAAATTACGTTTATTTAATCAAACACGTTTCAACGACAAAGTCGCATCCTCAGTGATACATGAGCTACAATAACAAAACTATAGCTATCACTGAGGAAAAAGTAAGAACTAACAGAAAAAGAAGAACCTTGTGAATTTATTGCCATATATTTTTTTAATGTATAACTGATTAATTGTTACTGATACTAGAACTGAACTTTAAATATAAAAAAGAGGCTGTAGATTCTATATTGTTTTTAATAAAATTGGATGGGATAGCTAACATTTTTGACTTTACAACCCCAAAGGGGTTATTTCCATTCAAACAAAAGAATTACGTCATTAGTTTCAATTTTCTTATTTTTTTTAATTAATTAATTTCTATATATTAATATATTTTTTTATTTTTTGTATAACTATTTTTCTTAAATATAAATTATGCCAACAAAACATAATTTGTTAAATAAATTATATATATATATATATATATATATATATATATATATATATGTGTGTGTGTGTGTGTGTGTGCATTTATACCTTACGTTATATTATTATGATGAACATAGGTTTAACCAATGTTTTTTGTATTATATAATATAAACGGTACATCTGTATTTGAGTAGGCCTACGTATATTTGTAATAAGTTTTCTTTTAAAATAGTAATTCTTTCTACTATAAATAAATATAGGGAGGGTTGCGTTATATATATATATTTCTAAATATTTTCCTAAATAAAAATAAGGGGGTAGAAATTTTAATAATTAATATTTTTTTATTAAGGGCCCATACATTTTTTTGGATATATCTACATATATGTTATAAATTAAAATAAACAATTTTATTAAATAAACAATTGTAAATTAATAGTATATTTATAATTTTCTTGTAAATAGCTAACTCAGGTACAACTGCTTACATCGAAGGTAAGGTTAACCACCTCGTAACCTTACCATAGTAAGTGGAGGTATGTGCTTTGTCGTCAAGTGGTGTAATATTGTCTTCCTTTCTAGCAGTGATATTATGGCAGAGTGGCGCCAGGCTCATCGTGAGCAGCATGTGTTGTGGGATCCGTTGGTAGAAGATTACAAGAACAAAAAAAAAAAAAAAAAAAAAAAAAAAAAAAAAAAAAAAAAAAAACATGATACTTGGGTGAAACTAAACTAAACGTTCAGAGTTGAAGTGGAAGAATCTGAGAAAAAATGCAGAAACTGATTGGCAAATTCACAAAGGAGGGTAAGAACGTCACAAAGACGGATAAGGGTGCAATGACGAAAAGCAATGGGTATACTACAAGCACCTCTTGTTCTTGAGAGATAAAAATCTTCTTCGAGGAAGTGAAGATACTGGAACAGCGCGGACTACAGAATCAGAAGAAGTTCTTGAAGCAGCTACCAGGGATAGCACACAGGTAAATACTAACTGCAAACTTTTCTGGTCACAGTTTCTGGAACAATAATTGTTCTAAAAATATTTTTATTACCTATTGTTAGTAATTAGTAATTACTACTAATGTAACCACTAATTAATAATTTTAACCACTACATAGAAACAACTTCTTTGTCAAGGTAGTGTTCTTCTCCTTAATAAAAAATATCAGTAAAGGTTAAAAAAAATTAATTCATACATAATATTCAACTATATGGAATTGTAATGATATGAATATTACAGAGTATGTACTTAAGGCTGAGTGAAAAAATACAATTGGAAAAAGAATAGAACAATATTGGTTACCCATAAACCTGTTCTAGTATCTGTATTCCCAAGAAACTTTGCCAATTTCACTTACAAAGTATGCCATGAATGATTTTTGAATTTGTTTGGCAATGGTGCTTGGTCTCTTGGGTACTTTTTTTAAAGTTTTAACAGTGTACCCTGTGGTAATCCATCGACTCTCCAAGTACCAGGTATTACTTTACCAAACTGTCCATTGTTAAAAGTTTCTGGAGGGTTATGTTTCACATAAATTATTTTTTCTAATAAATATGTGAAGTAATGCACATGATAGTACCACCTTCTTGGCCTTTTTTGGCTCATGAATCATAAACTTTCTAAGACCTCTGAAAACGATGGATAAGATTCCAAATACATACTTGATAACTATCCTTCTTTCTTCTGATTCCTGAACAATGAGTCAAGGAATAGGGGAAAGGCATCATCAGCAAGAAACACAAAAGGTGTCCTAGTTTGAGTTCCTGGTAGATTTCTAGTAGGAGGTAAGTTTAGCTCTCCTTGGTACAGTTTCTTTTTGAACAGACAATGTCCAAAGACACCTCCATCAGAAAGCCGTCCTTGGGAACCAACATTGACGTAAGTAATACAACTGCCAGTACGACACTGAAGAAACCTTTTTAGTTGAAATATTAATTGGAGATTCCGATTGGATCCTGTGGTGTTATGTGTTTCCCATCAATACTTTCGATACAGTTCGGATATTCCATTTATTGTTAAAGGTCTCAGAAAGCACCAGACATTCTTCTTACAACCCTACCATTGTAAATAATATTATTATTAATACAATAATACGTATATTATTTTATAATATTATTGTAAATAAGAAAGTAGGACAATGGTTAATGTATGGATGAATGAGGGAAGGGATTTAGTCCAACACACTGAGAAAATGTAAGTAATGAAGGTTGTAAATGTAAAGAATACATCAGTTTTCTGATAACAGTTTATTTTCAGGTAGGTTTATTTCAGGACAATGGAGATCTGGAAGGACCATATACAGGAACACCTAAACCTCAACCCACGATAACAAGAAACCTTTATCTTCCAGATCAAGACTAATAACAAATAAGATGAAAGGCAGTGATGAAAGGCCTCATGAATAAGGGGGAAAATGGCATAGATATTGAAGGTCTATATAAACTGATAGTGACCTAGAAATAGGGGAGACGCTGCTGGTCACTAGAGAGACGTGGCCCAGGAACGTACTTACGAAAGGGACTCGCTGGCAGTTTATAGAGAGATTCACGGCCTATGTTCAAAAAGGTGAGCAGATTCATCTGTTTAGAAAACAAGAGTTGTTGTTAATTCAATAATTTGCCATTGCTATGGATTCAGGATTTAAGGGTGTGATTAGAACAGATTATGTTTTTAATTTATTGTATTTTATAGGATTAAATATTTGATATGTCAAGCTAACATAGAATTATTTATAGGTCTAAAGTAATTGTAACAACTATAAGGGAATAAAGAACAAATTAATATTAATAATCTGAACCACAGAATATATTATTGATCCATGTTTTTTTTTTTACTATCTAACGAACCAATATAAATTAGGTATAGTAACCATAAACACCTATTCCTATTACTTAATATATCATTCTATTTAATTATCATTAGAACTTGCTTTCTAATATAACTTAGCTCTAGTCAATAAAAATATCAACTATATAACGTAAAACATATATTATTCACACAACATTTAAATACAAAACATGTTGTAATACAGTTTAGTAACAGAATAAAACAATACATTAATAATATACTGAAAGGTTAAAGAGTGATCGAAACTGCATCTTTACTTATGTCATTATTTAAATTTAAAACTACATATTTACCTCATATTTTTACCGGGCGTGTTCCTAGCGACGGTAGCGCAGGAAACTTGCACTGGACGCTACTACCGTCGTCCGGGACCCTCCACTACTATAAAAAATCAGATAAACTGTAATCCATGTAAAAATTACGGGTCTACTAATGAAAATATATAATAATGGAATTTGTATATAAATAATGAATTTAATAAAAAAAATAATTTGAATATGTATATAATGAATTTAATAAAAAATAATTTGAATATGCATAACATGAATTTGAATATAATTGAATTTTTGTTAAATCATTAATATAATTTTTTTTATTAATATAACTAAACTAATTTTTGTATTGTGAAATAATTATTGTAATTAAAATTATAAAACTATTTAATTACAATTATTGAACTAAGTAAATTAAGAATAAGATTTAGGGAGTTAAAACCATAGTAGTGGAGGAATCTAATGTGAGTTGAGATGACGATGTGCGTTGAAATGACGATGTGCGCTGTGTTCTCAAACAAACAAAAACAACAGAAAAGTTAATTAAAAGGAGTTAATAAGTTTTAAAAAGTTGTTAAAAGTTTGTAATATTTTAGGCTTAGACATGTTTCTTCAGTGGGCAACATATCGTATTCAGTAATCTAATTACTGTTATCACGTTAAATGCCTGATTTACAATGTAATAATATGTTTCGAAAATTAGTTTTAACGAGAGATGAAATACAGTAGTGTAGTGTTTAATTAGCAAATATATTGATTTCTAATTATTGTTTCTATGTTTTCATTTTCAAAGTATTGTTGCAAAATTAAGCATATGTTTGTTGAATTTTGGTTATTCATAAAATTTAAAATAAAAAGAATTAAAACAATTTTTGTCTCTTATTTCCACGTTAAAAACAGATTTTGCAATAGTGGAGTTTTGCAATAATAATTCACTACTGGAGTAGGTGAATCACACCTCCTGTTAAGATCCACGTATAATCCCCTGTGTTTCTGTGAGTGAAAGCTACACGTGGGTTAGACGACGCTTCCGCCAGTCGTTTCAGTTACAAACTAGAAATACTGAAGTAGTAAAATGGTTAAGTTGCAAATGAGGATAATGTTTGAAAACGTTACATTCCGCGTATTAGTATCGTACAATCTTTACGACTACTTTGTCACATCTACATAATTTAAAGGAAGTCATTTGATGATTAACAAAATCAACATAGGTCAATATTATCAGAGTGTTTCTCCTCTGTAAAAATTAACGAGAAAATAAAACAGTTAAATTGTAAATGAAGATAATTTTCAAAAATATTATATTGGGGATATATTTTTATATGATAATTTCTATTTTCTAACAGAAAAGAAGTTTTGAGAAATTTATGTGGTTGGTAATAACCCTCTAAAGGCCAAAGGTATGAACTGATTTTAACGAAATTTGGTATTTGGAGATTTTTAATTTTTTTTTCATCAAGGGACGGTTTTTCGTTTTATCGGAAAATCAAAATTTGAGAGTAGTTGCCATAAAAAAACATAAAAACTATGATTTTATCAACATCAGCTCAAACGATTTAGATAAAATTTTGTTTAAGAGTGACCGCTAAGGATTCAAACAAAGTGTATTGTTTGCATCTTCCCAAAAATGTCGGTAGGTGTTTTGCCAGAGGCTGACAGACTGTGCGACAAAGTTACGTTGTTTCGGAAGTATGAACGCCGTGGTTGAGTTTCACGGTTTTGTGGATAATGACAATAATTACATCATTCAATAAAGAAATCGCGATTGTGAGTGATCACTTTTCAGTGTCACGGTATTTAAGCCTCCGTACGGTTTTGATATTTTGAACAGTAAAACTCAAAGAACTGCATATGGTTACAAAGACACTATCATTGCATGCGGTGGGGGAAGAAGGTGTGTCTTACAATGAGGATATGATACGTTTACTCTGTGAACATTTCCCGGTTATCTATATGAAAGTATTGGAGAAAGCCAAATTCCTAAGACGATTCCACAGTAAAGTATTGAAATTAGAGGGTACATATATTATTTGTGTATTACCAAAGCATAATAAAGTAGATAGTAAATGTCCACAGCGCTGTGTAAATGTTACTATGCTTTTCTCCAATATTGTTGAGTAGTGTAGTGTAGTTTAGTGTAGTGTAGTGTAGTGTATAGTGTAGCATAGCATAGCGTGGCGTAGTGCCGAGTAGTGTATTGTAGCATAGCGAAGCGTAGTCTAGTGTAGTTTAGTTTTGTGTAGCATAGCATAGAGTAGCGTAGTGTAGTGTAGTGTAGTGTAGGTGTGTGTATGTGTGTGGGGGGGTTGTGTGAGTGTGTGTGTGTGTCTTTGTGTGTTTGTGTGTATGTGTGTGTAATTAAATATTATGTAGTCTTGTAAAAATTTGAGTTTTTATATAGAACAAGCTTATATAGAAACAAATAAACAGGTAGAAAACATATTCTATTGTAGAAACGTAAGAAAATCAATCAAATAATAAAATTTAAAACAAACAAAATAAATTCGTCAACTCACTTTGACCAAACATTGATACACGTGTTTCTTTCGGTTTTTATCGAAACGAACATTCCAAACACGTTCAAATTGCCAATAAAGTTCAGTACTCCCCAATGTACAACATTTATTCAATGGACTATTATACGATGTTTTGTCAGCTTTATTGGCAAACAAAGATTAAATTTTGCAGCATTACGACTTTCCACAGAGAAACCATAATGTTACTCTTGGGTGTTATTTAAGTAGATAGAGTTTAAGAGTTATTAATGTAACTATATATCATTACGAAAACACAATTTATATTAAAACATACATTTATTATGTATTATTGTATATCTGCAGGCATAACACTATATATGTTGGATTATGATGGGATTTTTCAGCTTGAGCAAAGATAAAATGAAAATTTGTTGTCGTTAAATCTGGGTTAGTGTCTTCTTTGGAATTCAGTTAAATTTAAATGCACATCTTAAGCAATGTAAAGCAAAACAATTATTACATAGCTAGGGACTAAAATCAAGAAGGAATGATGTCAGAGTCTGCTAGTTCCAACATGTCTGAGACTATTAACACAACGTTTTGAAAGTGAGATAAATCTAGAACATATTAATAACTATTTAAATTAGTAATTCCTCGCTTGAAGATATTAGCTGGATGATTTCGTAGTGTACGAAGGATGTAAACCTTATGTCTAGATTAAAATATGGATGCACACAAAACGTATTTTAGGTTGAGTTTTTTAGAGTGTAAAACCAGTTTCGTAAATACTAAAATAATATTACTTAAAAACAATTAATCGTTACTGATTAATATATATTTTTATTCTAATATTTATCGTAAATTTTGTTTTTAAATCAAAGCCAGGTGTCATAATCGTCACACCAACTATAAAAGAATAGAAGTTGTTGTTTTGCAGGTGTTTATAATTTATTTAATTTTCAGGCATTTAATAAAAACAGGAGTGAAACTAATTATGTGAAGAAAAAATAATTAAATAATACTTAATCTATGAATTGAAATATATCAGACCCACTAACTATAAATTTCAAACTTAAATCCAATCACTTATACCTACAATTTTCTCAACACATATTTTGATACTGCAACATGTTGTTCATATTTTCCGTAATGATACAAATATAAAGTTATAATTTCTGATACGTAGGTTTTCCACTAAGCTTCTGCAGACACGTATTGGGGTCATACGATGTTGCCGGTTTATATGAAAATGTTAAATACAGACGGGTTGGGTAGGTTGTTGTTACCCTTCTAGGCTACCCTCAAACCTGCAACTCAGTTTAACCTTTTCATCTGACCTCTATACGGCATTTGAACGTGTAGACCTTTCTATGCATTATATACGTGAATGAGTATGTATGTATACAAGACATTTTATAGCTCCACTAGCTCCCGCAGATAATGGCACATTGAATCAATCACAAAATTTCCGTTGTTTATTTTTGTTTTGTTTTAATATTTATTATTTTCTGTAAGTACAAGTCAGTGAAATGAAGGTAAATTTATTACGTCAGAGTCGCTTTGCTCTTAATACCCATTCCATTCTTTTCCGCTTAATGCTCTTAAAGGGATAAGCATAATGTAAATCAAAGTATAAAATTTTAGCACAATTTCGAGTTTTTGATATGCTTAATGTGTCTTCTAGGTTACGAATTTAGACGCTCAGGAAAGTCTTTGACGTCTGTGACTGTTTTGGCTGTTAGTTATGTGAGAATGAAGTAGATAGTGTGATTTGCTTCTTCCTGGGGTCGACTGCAACTCCAAACTCTGCTCGGTTGACTTTGATTATGGAAAGATAAATTATCAGTAACAAATGAGAAGAAAACATATTGGGTTATATTTTTGGATGGAAGTTTTTATAATATTTTTATTTCAGAGGTTAATTTTATAATTTTATCTATGCGAGGTTTTAAAATCTTAAAGAATGAATTCTGAGTGATTGTTTGGGTACTTTATTAAGTTGATGCGGTTAGTTATTGTTACATGGATGTTATTTTGTGATAAATAAAAAAATCTTAAGATTATATAAAAATAATAATGAAATTCACATTTTTCATTATAAAAATCTCAATTATTATATTTAAAATCTAAGTTAGAAGTTTTCTAAATAAATTTTTAAATGACTCTTTTTCATTTTTTTTTCTTTAATTAATTACGAGTTTTTAATATAGGTCTGTTTCTGTAAACATTTTTATAAAACATTACATTGTTGTTTATTACAGTTGCAAAATGTTTCGTATTTGTTGAAAGGGAAAGTTAGTGATATGTAAATGTTTGTGTAATTCCTTGACTTATTTGAAATGTGCCAATTTAACGTAACTAATTATATATTTTTTTGTTTTAATTGTATGCCGCAGAGTTACTTAGTATTTAGAGTTCAACACCAATGCAGGACGATCTTCTTCGTTTTGAAGGACGTGCATATTATCAGGAGCGTATCATTTAAATATTTGTATAATAAAGTTATGTTTTACTTTTATAACTGAAAATTATTACATGATTAATATTGCAAGTAAAGCATGTTTTGTACATGAATTTTATGCTCTGAACACATACAGAATTCTCTTTAGTTCTATAAAAAATAAAAATAAACTATCCTGTAAATTATTTACAGCAATATACTATTATTTTCCAGTGGAATTTAAAATATCAAAAGAAGGTGGTAGAAAATATAATTTCTGGAAAACTCGTAAGGGAAAACATTTTGAAACGGGTTCAGTCATTTAAATAGTACACACAATACATCCGGAGTTCAGAGATTCTCAGATTTATTTAAAAATTTGGGTGGGTATAAAAGGAAAAGTTATAAAATTTAATTAATTTTTTTAAGGAATCAAATTGGTGACACAAGTAGGTCGCATAGTGTAGTAATCTGGTATGCACTGGACTGTGTAAATTATATCTTTAATCATTAGCAGCAATAGTATTTATTAGCATAATGAGTTGGTAAGAAGTCATACACAGGTTAGAATACTTTAAAATATAACAACATTACAGAATTTAAAGAAGGAATTGTGACTTTTTATTATTTCCCTTCCACTCAAAGTGAAATCCATACTCACAGAGAATACTTGCATTCTATAAAATCATAAAATGAAAAACGTTTTATATAATGTTTCATGTTCCTTAAATATATTATGATCCTATTTCACCTCGTATCTTACATTACATTACAAAAGGTAATAATTTTGTGTTGACCACTACATTTATTTCTCTATCTATAATATGGTTTCAAACTGAGCACGTTCAATGAACCACCAGTAGAGTAATGAATCATTTAGGCCTTCAGAATACTCGGACGTGAACCCCTACCGCTGGGAAATATAACGCAGGCTTGAATCATTAGTGAGTTGTTTTGTGTTCTGGTATTGAATTGAAGTATAAAATGTTCCAATATACAGGGAAATACAATACTTTTAACATATAAGTGCTTTATACATAACTATATACTGCATATATTTAACATTTTAAAACAGCAACTGAGCTGTCGTCGAAAGATATACCTTTGTAATCTTTTTTTAAGTGACTTTGTCTTATTGTCCTTTAATAAATTTGTTATTACACCAATACAAAGGAATTTATTACGAAATCGTTGTGATTTTTTTGTCATTCTACATATTATTCAAAATAGGAATATATCATTTTGTTGAAAGTAAAAATAAAAATAGTATATTCAATATAATTAAACATTTAATGTTACTTATCATGAAATAGGGAATCAAAGTGTATAATCGAAATCGTACAGTCATGTAACGAATACTTTACCCGGTATATGAAAACCACTGTGGGAGAGAAGAGACTATTTCCATTTGATCTTATCCAGGGTTAATGGTATACTTACATCCCAGGCAGGGATACGGCCAAGTGGCGCTTTTAGAGCTTTACGTGGGCAATAAAGTAGACGGTAAAACATAGTCTTGATGGAAAAAGTGTCGACATTTAAACATAAAAGAACAGGCTTTGCAAAATATATATGGTATATATAATTAACTTGTAATTATTTTATTATAAGAAATTATTTACTTACAGTATTTAAAAAAAAATAGCAATTAATTATCAAGTAATTATTGCTTAATCATTTAAAAATATCATTAATTTTTTTAAATGAGTTATCATTACGGTAATTTTTCGAATTTTCAATACAAAAGCTAAAAATAAATTTACGAATTTTCGTAAGATTATTAATTAATTAATTTTTCATCACAAGTTTTATACATATTTAAATAAAGGTTCGTTCAAAGAATCTTCTTCTCCTTTAGTCTAGTGATTCGCAGTTCATGAGGACGTGTATTGCTGATTCACTTGTCCGACGCACAAACCAAAGCTTTGGTCTCCGTGGAATTTCGTTTGGTGTTTCTTGAAATGGCGTTATTCAGTTATGAATGTAACATTCTGTTTGAGCCTGATCAGGACTGTGATAGAGCTGAGTTCTGTCCCTTGATTAGGTAGTTGCACATTGTCCTGTCCTAAGAGTGTTGCCATTTCCCAAATTACTGATTCCTTCCCCATTGATTAACTTTGTTTCCAGCTACAGAATGGCTATTTTTGTGACTATAATTTATTGTTTCAAACTATAATTGATGATATCCAAAACGGTGTCGCAATACTTCCCAAAAACGATTAGGATCATGTCATTAGCACAGGCCTGGATATAGACACTTGCCCCCATTGAGTTTTGAAAGAGTTAGTCTACTACTAGGTTTTATAATAATGGAAAAACTACTCCACACACTGCTAACATACTTTTACAGTCCCGTCCTCCACCTCCTCATTCATATGTGTGTTTGATTTTACTACTACGGAGATTGTTGATGTATATCCATTGACTTTCCACATCTGAACTCTGCGAATCACCAGGCGGAGAAGGATGTTATCGAAAGAAAGCACAATCTTTATTATGGCACAGAGAGCAATGTCTCTGAAGTAAATAAATCAATTCTTTCCACTGCTTGATGCAAGGCAGACCTAAATTGCTTTTCAGGGTAAAACATGTTAATTCCAATAAATTAGCACTCCAGAGATTAACTTGTTCCTGATGTACATTCCCACCAGCCTCTTTACTAACTTCGGAATTTCAACCACTGTAAGGATAGGAATCACTTAACAAAAAACTTAAGTTCCATATTATCAAATTATAAACCTTATAATTAGAATACTACCACATTTGGTAAATTAGAGAGATTAAAATAAATAAATAAAGTTAAAACTGACTGTGTTATTGACTGATTTAGTTTTGACTATTTGAACACTTTATGTCTCCAACACAGCAACGTGGTACAATGGTATAAAATAAGAAATTAAATTATTGTCCTTCATTTTGTTGTTTATTTACGTCCAAATAATAATATAGGTGTTAATTCATATAGTCTGTATAATGAAATTTTTGTTTACATTGTTGTATGTTATATAACATGATTTCAACTATAATTAATTAGTCTTTATATCTCAGTGTAAGAGTGACAAACCAAACAGATATTAGTTTTTTATTTGTATTATTTATTGGTTTAGTTTATTAATTTATATGAACATTTATATATTTATATGTAATGAGTGTAATCGATTAGATTACCAAGAGCGTTGATCTTTACACATCCGATTCAGTTACATGTGGCCTCTTTGTGGTTGGTCTATTAAGAGTATGAGTAAGGGCGTTACGTGGTCCTTAACTTTAGATTTATTTTTAGTTCGTATCAATTTAGCTCTACACCTCTGAGGATGATAACTATATCATTAAAATGTACATGGGTAATATAGTGTACATAACTGGATTTATTACAGTCTTGGTGTTGTGGTTCGAGGAATCCTTGTTTCCCTTTTTGTCTAATTTATTGCTCACTTAGAGGTTTAAAAACTAAACTCACCTAACCATAGTTGTGACGTAAGAACTATTCGTACTAATTTGTCATTAATGTTGTAGAAAATCACATGGAAATTGTCTTATTTTCATTCTTTCAGTGGCAAGTACCAGATATAATAAATCGATGATAAATTTCCAGCTATCGCTTAAAAAAAAATTTCAAGTTTAAATATTTCATACGTGTTTGTGGTTTCATTTTCAAAAAAATTCTTGTGTGCAGCAATAAATTTCATTATGATGATAATTGATTAAAATTATCTTTTTTATTTAAATGAGCCGAAACATAAAGCTCTTAAAATTTAGCTATTGAAATTTTAATGTTGAAAAAAAAAGTTTTTAGTTCATGGATATGTGTTGAAGAATCATTTATTCAGTCAACCATGTCGCTGATTTTAGATGATACAATAATTCATTATACAATATATATAGCCACGCCCAAATATTGGAACACTGTATTCTTTTCCATTCAGTACAAGGACACAAAACAACTCACTAATGATACAGGGCTGCTTCCAGTAGGGGTTCAGGTTCGAGTATTCTATAGCCTCTAAATGATTCTTTACTCTACTGGTGGTCCAATGAACGTGCTCAGCTAGAAACCATATTATAGATAAAGAAATAAATGTACGATACAAAAATTACATTTTTGAAAGTGAAATAATTGGATATTGTATATAAGATGAATATATTTTTTATTATAATAGAAAATGTAAACAAATTGAAATATGAGGTAAAAGTAAGCCATCATCTGTGTAATAGGCCTACAATGTATCAATAACGTTCTTCTTAAAAACAGCTATCGTGCAAGATACTCTGTCTTTTTGATTTGTCACATGTACGTAGTAAGTTATGCGATGGGTCTAAAAATCGAATCTAGTTTTAAGGTCCACAAAAGTGGCTTTTAAAACTATGTTTGTTTGAGCAATGTTCTCCAAATGGAACGTTTTCAATTGAATTTGGCCATTGAGAATATTTTGGGCATATCTGGCATTTAAAAAAAATATTTTTGATAACTCGAAATTTGGGGGTAGCTACCATAAGAAACACAAAATTATTATTTTTTATAATTCTTTATAACGACTTAGATAAAACTCTACTCAAGTGTTCCGTCTATGGACCAAAACGAAACACCCTGCTTTCTCTAAAATCAATAAATCGTAAATGGGGCTCTTATAAAACAATTAATTTCTTTAAATTGCTTTAACGATTTCGTTTTAGTGAAATGTTGATATTAAGCACCCAAACCAATATTTGTACACCGTTTATGTGTTTTGTATTCAAAATATTCTCTTTCATATGAAAATGTATTAATAAAAGACAACCTTAAGGAAGGGAAGAAATGGGTTAAGAATTTTTTTATTTTTTATTTGTTAATATGATTATTGTTAAAGAGTTCTAACCAGTATATGATTTCTTATCCACTCGTAAATGTAATAATTAAGACTATGCATATATTAGACACATTTAAATGTAAAACAATCCTCTACGTTTTATGTTTAGAACCAACACGTTATTGTACCACTTTTTAAGATTTGTCGTCAAAATTTAAAATTTCGAGAAATAACACTTTGTTACCCTTTTAGACCTCTGTTAAACCTAAAATAACTGGGGATGTTAAAATTTATCGTTTATACACCCTATAACTCGCAGCCTATTTCAAGCAGTTTTCACTAATTTTCACATCAGGTTCGTTACCAAAACCTCAATTTTTATTTTTATTTTAAACAACAACAAATTCATAATCCAGTCTTAAAACTTCGCATTGGGATGTCTTCTTTATATTAGTAGCTCGCATAAAAATTTGTGGGAGAAATCAAGATCACAAAACTTTTATTGGAAAAATAAATAAGTAAATACAATATATTTTACTCTGTCTCTAATACATGTTATGAGTGATATAAATTGATTTGTTAGTATGTTTTATAAATTTTGTTAATAACAACAATATTTCATAGAAAAAATAAACATATAATTAATTCAATAAAAAAATCCTTACATACGATATGAATTAGTAATATTACAATTTAAAAAACAAAAACAAAAAGAACACAAAAATAATTCAGTTACTGTTCCGGACACAATATTACAAAACTTTGACATGTAAAATTAAGAAATTAAATTAACCTAAGATGATTAACTCAATCATCTATAATTTTCAAACAACACTAAAACAACGTTTTCAGGAGATACATTCTGTAAACACAAAATGGTAACATTCATAACCCTAATAACTAACGATGATTGAATTATATATATTAGACTATATATGGTCCTCATTAAATCAATACTAAATCTAAATACATCTAAAACAAATAATATTCATATATAAAAAATAAAGTAAAAAAGAGATACTCTTATATGAAAAGACCTGTTTGGGGTACCTTCAAAGTCAAAGAGAAGAAAAACAGTGGCAGCTGATTGGTTCTCATCCATACGTCAAACATTTGTTCAGTTATATATAAAATGGTTTCAGAAGTACAGTACATCATAAGCAAAAACAAAACACATCATTTGTCAGAATATAGACCATCTTCAATAACTAGGAAATAATAAGAAAATTACCTTCCAACAAAAAATATATAGAATCGTAATAAATAAATACACATTCATACGCGTAACCTATCAATCTTGAGATTTAAAATTATTCAAATATTATTATTTAAAAGTTTCGGTCTTCTGTTTTAAATAGAAACTTTATTAAACGCTTACAATGTGAAACTATTATTACAATATTTATTATTAAATGATTATTACAATTTTAAATTTATTATTAAATGATATACAGTTTTATGGTTTAGGCTTAAAATTGCATAAATATTGTTATTAAATTGTTGTTAATTTAATTTAAAATAACTAGTGCGTAATTTAGTATAGCGAGTACGTATTAGCTTTTAAGACATGTAGAACTTCTTCAATGACAAGAATGTAATAAATTTAAATTACTGAAATAACCACAGAATTTAATATTTAAAATAATTTATGAACTTATTTACTGATTCTCTATATTGAACCAAAAAAATGTTGGCCTAAATAAATTTTATTTGAACCTTCCTATATAATACAGATGGAAAACTGACTGAATGGATCAGTGTAGAATCTTGCTATAAATTTGTCCCGACCGAAAAATTATAAACAAATTGCGTCCTTAATTGTGACCCCAAGTAATTTTCACTTACCTTCCCTTGATTTCACTTACCCTAATATATTATGAACGACAAATTCCAAAAAGTATAAGGTACAAAAACGTATACGCGTTCTAATGCCATGTAGAGGTCAAATGGAAAGGTTAGACTGAGTTGCAGGTTTGAGGGTAGCCGACAAGGATAATAACGTAAGGTAATTTAGGGAGCGTGACCAGTTAAATGGGTTACCTAAACCTACATGTCGTTAACATTTCCACAAAAACCCAAAGCATCGTATGACCCCAATACGTGTCTGTAAAAGTTTACCTGGAATGCCTACGTATCTGAAATTATAATTTTATATTTTGTATTATAAGGAGAATTGGAATAACATAATACAGTGTAAATATATGGTATGAGTAAATTGTAATTAATTGTAATTATATTGGTGTATTAAACAATAACTTTACACTTATAATCCCTAATGTTGTTCTATTTTATTTAGTTAGAAAACTTTATAAATAAACTCCATATAAGTCCCATACTATATATATATATATATATATATATATATATATATATATATATATATATTCCTCTTTAATGGATAATTTCAAGCAAATCTCTAAGGTTTACGGTCCATTATCGAAGAACGCTTTGTCTACAATGGAGAAACGATTTACAAGTCATACAATTAAATTATTAACATTAATGATGTGTCACTGAAAAAAAAAAACATTTCCTTGTTTCCTTTTCTACCCTTAACACTATTATTTAGTTGTAAATAATTTTTAAATCGAAACAAATTTGTTAAACTAAGAAGATATAAATATCAAATCCTTAGACAGTCATCAATATGAAACTATTTAGGAAACTGCAGATGCTGTTTAAAATGTAATAGTAGAATAAAATGGCGAATAGAAAGTCAAAGAAAGGTGTCAAAATGCGGGACCGACCTTTAGATTAGGCAGAGAGGTGGCGAGCAAATTGGCTTCACAAACCTGAATAACGTTAACATTTCCTGGTAAAGTGACGTCATGAAGACTTTAAAAGTGCCTTGAAACTTCCAAAGTTTTCATATCCAAACATAATATTTAGTGTCTTCAAGGAATATCTGATTACATTAAAGATATTATCTAACTATGGTATTGTAATTTAATGGTTAATGTTATTTTATTGAAAATTAAAAGATTTTCTTATTTCATTGATGTATTTTCCAATCTTATTTACCGAATGATTAAAAGTCCTATTTTAACTCAACCATTTTGTGTGCAGGTTTGATAGGAAGTTACGGACAGCACTAATCATAAAGTAATTTAGGAATAAAACACTTAATTGGTAATTAGGTGAACGTTGTATGAACAAGATTAAAAAAAAGTTATTTTATGTTTTAAAATGGCAGCATCTCAAGCTGTTAGATACTGTTCCAAAGCATGGAGCCAAGGGTTTCGATTAGACATGGACGGTCCCATATTGATATAATTTAGTAATCAATGTACAAACAGTCGTTGAAAAAATCAAAATAAAACTAAATTCGAATTGTTTTTAAATACTTTTCTTCAGAAGTAAGCATTTCAGGGTTTATGTACTCGTACAACAACATTCATAGGATTACAAAAGAAGCTAAAATATAACTGATACATTCTTTTGTTATTTGCAATATCCTCAAAAGCTATCATGTATATTAAACAGTAAATACATGATTTAGAGTAAAATATAAATACTATTCAATTAGTTTATGATAGTAATAAACTGGGTCAATAAAGCACTATTCACGGGGATTCGCGGTCTTGAAGTAAAGGTTTGTTTTTCTAAGGTGGTAGTTAGCATTCACGAGTTTATATACACCAGTGGATCCAGCATTTTAATACCAATAATGTTATAGCACAATGAATTGAAACAGTTTATTCATTATTCAATTGTGAAAATATAATTTTTATTTGTAATAACTGCAAATTTCTTCAGCTGTTATATCCAATAGTGATTCAAGCCAAAAATAAAACGTTTATATTAAATTAAATTATTAATTATAATTCAAATTAAATTATTTCTCACTATGGGTGGTGTTTTGTTCAAGGTGCAGTAGAAAAAAGTATTATTTTCTGTTTCTTCTTGAATAGCTTTATTGTCAAACTCTGAGCTAGGCAGCAGACACCTTATGTTTACAAGCAAAATTGATTGTATGTATTAAAACATCTAAATAGCAAGGTCTACATTTTACAGAACATCTGCATCGTGACATGTCAATATTTAACGTATATTCCAAGTATTAAAATAAAGGTTATTCAATAAAAGTCTTTAACTAAATAATACGTAAAAATAATGTAAACTAAAACCGGGTTTATAGATTTTATTGTTTAGTTAAAATGAATATTTTCTCCGTCATTTCTGTATTATCTATATTCCTTTCATTTTATATTTAGACGTGCATATGTTTTACTTAGAGTATTGATTCTCAGGCAGTTGAAAATAACTAACAGATTCTGACGTTACGTCTCCATAATTTTAATCCCAATTTGTGGTTTCATGATATTGCTTAGGAAATGATACTGAATACAAAAGACAAGGCTGCATTAACCCAGTTTTCACTTCAGCACAATGGAATCTTCACTTTATCTCTGATCACATGATAATTCTAGATTTCAAATAAACCAATTCCTACAGATATATAGTTCTAAGGTTATGTTTAAATATAAATTGTTTTCGTAATTTCATGTAATGGTGAATAACTCTTAAAATCTGTCTATTTATATAATATCCAAGGGTAACATGTGGTCTGTCGGTGGAAAGTAGTAATGTTGCAAAATTTAAAACTTGTTTGACAATAAAGTTAATAAAATACCGTTTTGAATAAATGTTGTACATTTGGGAGTATTGAAATTTATTGAAAAGTTAAATGTGTTTGAAATGTGTTTATAAAAACCGAATTAAACACAAGAACGAAACTAAAAGTAGCTTTTATTGATTAAAGTTTTACTACTTACGTGATTATTATGTGATTAATGCTTATGTTTTGTTGGAATAGTTACGTTTTTAACCTTCCTGAGCAGAAAGATGGGTAACCAAAACTAGTAAAATTTGAAAGTTTACATTAATCTACAAAATTTCAAACTTACATACCAGAAAATTATAAATAACATTAACATAATATTAGTAGATTGAAATAATAAAAAGTACAATTATCTCATCCATTACACCATCGAATTTTTAAGCTGACAATTTTGAGTCGAAAATCTGACAATGAATATTTTCTTTCCACTCTCCACTATATTCTATAAAAATTCTGATAAAACTTTATTATTTTTACTCTTTATTCCTCCTTAGTTCTAATCACAATAATGTGATATTCTTTTTGTATCCGTGGGGTAAAGAGAAAAAGTTGGATTTTGTGTTTCGACTAGTTATAATTCTGTTGATTATAAATATTTTAATTATTATTAGTCAAATGTATTTTGTGTTTTTTTTTTTTCACATTTTAAGTAGCATATTGTAATCTCATAGTGTAAAGGCAAAATTTTAAATTATGGAGTAAAAAGTCAAATGACTAACTTTAGTTTCAGGCCAATTCACACAAAATATTGGAGGATGTTTAAATACACGGTTTATAGTCTCTAGCCTTAAAGACAGAAACAGTTTTTATGACTTTCCGCTAATCTTTTTCTTTGGTGGTATAATTTTTACATCTAAGTCTGATTTTTAATTTTGTTTTTAAATTCCGAATATATCAACAAAACATCGTAAAATTTCGAACGAATTACCTTTTTGTACAAACATTTTTATCACGAAAAAAAAATGGGGTTTTTTTTGTTTAAAATGACCAAACTATTCTTTGACTGCATATTGAGTAAATGAACAAATATTTACAACACATTTCCCCACTATATATATATATATATAGCTTTTGAATTACACTTATGTCTTTATTACTTTGATAACTAAGCCGTTATAAAAGAAACGTTTTGAAACTAAAACATATAATTTATAAAAGAAACCAACAACTTTTTAACAAATTTGTAAACTATGTTATATTATATATATATATATATATATATATATATATATATATATATATATATATATATATATATATATATATAGTTATATATATATATATATATATATATATATATATATATATATATATCATGAATTTCCACTGTATTCAATTATTGTTTGTAAACAAGTTAATTTTAATCAAAATCTACAAGAAATGTTAGTCATTTATCTTTCATATGAATTTTAAATATTAGGCTTTTTTTCAAAGAACAAATAATATTGGTCCCCAGACTGAACGTGTCCTCATTAAACCCCTGAGATGTTGACATATTCAATTTAATAAATTTATAAAACACTTGTGGGAGAGGTAAGAGTTATTGCTTAAGAGTTGGAAAGAAACCTAATTTATTAATATAAATTATAATTATTTATATCAAAAGTTAAAATATCAAAAACCATAAACAAATAGTTACTATATATAGTTTGTTATATTTATACTGTAAATACATAACGAGGTTTATTTCACAAAAATACAACAAAATATTGAGCATCTTCATAGTCGTTCATTTAATCCTTTCATAGTTCCACATTGCTGCTGGGTTGGAAGTGTTAAAATATGAGAACATATCATACAAATATAATAATCTTATTATAACTTAACTGCTATTAAAGACTCTATATTTACATAACAAGATATATTGTATTTTTAAAAGTTTGTTGTATATAATTATTTATTTGTACTTTAATTACCAAAAGTTGAGATTTCATAATTTTTCAGGCGAACTAACTTTATTTTTTGTTTTAATTTTCAGGTATATTAAAGCAAATTGAATGCTGATTTGATACTTGTTAGAGCTGCCACACTTCTAAAAGGATATTCCAATCACTACGCTCGTAGCAGCCACTCGACACTTACAGCTGTCCATGTTAAAAATCGAAACTGGTTTAGAATTTGTAGGGTGTTTATTAACCACTGCTGGATTAGCCCGTATAGGCAACACGACTTTATTCAACCACGTATAGATCATTCATTTGCTTCGTGAGTGATACAGAGTGATTCACGAAGATATGCAGAAACTTCGGGAGCTCACTCTCCATGTAAAAGTAAAGAAAAACAGTTATATATATATATATATATATATATATATATATATATATATATATATATATATATAGGAGGTTATTTCTTAAATTCTGAGATGACACGTAAACTTTTCCTAGATACGTAATTACAAATAGGTGCTTTTAATTTATCAATAACCCCATGTTAGATTTATATAGTGAATTTGACCATATTAAATTACTATAGAATATTAATCCTTCTAAGTTGAATAAAACTTACCAATCCTTTGATGACCTTATCTTGGTAATTAAGGTAAGCTTAATTTAGTCGAAAAATATTCCTATGTAAGACAACTGACTGTTGGGTATTAAAGATGACTTGTAAAAGTGCTAAAGGCTATAATAATAACAACAGTTACCAATCCTATAACCTAAAAAGCATCTATTTAAAAAAGAGGTTAAACATCCCCAATACAATTTGTTAAAATATACATATATTATGTATAAACCACGATCAAAACATTGTTTCAAAGTCAACGAAACACACACAAAAATGTTACACTATTAAAGTTGTAAATGTTTACCTTTATGGTTTAAAATAATTAAACTAATCTAAAAATGATAGTTCGACTTGCAAAATGAATCTTCTTTCTTCGTCTCTTATTCCAAATAGTTCCACAAACAACTAAAGAAGTCCAAACAATATCTTGATGTCATATACAAAAACTAATAATATACAATTACTATGGATTTACGTACCACCTTTAAGGAATAATAATAATTTAATAAATGATTAGTACTTTTGTTTAATACTAAGCTCAAAGATCCCGTTCACTCATGATATAAATTATTGAATTATCAAAACAAGTTATTTTCTACTTTAATTTCCACCTTTTCCACTAATATAAACTTTACTAAAATGTTCTTTATCTAATCACAGGACTTTGTGTTGGCTTTGTACAGCTCCGTCGCTAGATAGCTACATCAAATTGTTGCATCTATATTACGCTATTTTGAAAATTTTTACACTCCTAATTATTGGTACCTGACTGGTTTTAATCATTTTTTTCTTACTTTGGTGTGTATTTGGACCGGCGACTTTCGTTTACTTCGTAAATTCTTGTTAAATAAATCAAAATCTCCACAAAGGTACTCTTATATCGTTTTGTATGAACATTTGAAATAAAGATAAATTACGTCATTGAAATGAAATCTGTTAAATTTCTAATTACTCGCATGATGTTGTCATTTCACTGAGATTGCTGAAAGCCAAATGATATCAAGAAGATGATGCAAGTTTACAACGTACAAGAATATATGTAATAAATGACCCAGAGCCAGGTGAGGCAGAAGAGATGAGATCGTTTTATGTTTCAACGAGGAAATAACCATCGCCATTAAAATTTCATTCTTGACAGAAAGGCCGCCTTCACAAGGCAGACAACTTTAATATTTGAGCATAATCCAACATTACGAGTGTTCGTTACTGTTTTACAGTAAAAGCTATCAAAGGATATTCTATCAATATCGCTATCAAATGCAGGTGGATTTGAGATTGTCCTACTGATAACAAAATATTTGTTATTTAATCATTAATAAGCCTGTATGGCAATTTTTGTTTTCTAAATTCCATGTACGAATAATATAAATAACAGTTATTTTAAATACAACAAATTGTGTTTTATAGATCTAATATTGCTTGTATTTCTGTATTTGAAGGATATAGAGGATGCTTGGGTTTAGTCCCTTGTTGGTTTTACGAGTGTGTTGGATGTAATAGTGGGTTGGTTCGTTTGAAAGCCAAAACTTGGTGAAATCAGGCACCTCTTTGAAGCAGTTTACTTTTTGGGTAAATATCTTTATTCACTTTTCCTTTCAATGAATCTATCCTAGCCGATAATCGACGTTTATAAAATGGTTTTCCTATATTTTCTAAAAGTGAAGTAGTTTTTTGGTTTTAGCAAGATGTAACTATGATCAGAGAGTGAGGCCTCGTTTTAAACATTTCATCCATCAACCATGATATGCAATTATTTAGTGCATAATTTTGTACTTACAACCTCTCTCCAAATATTGGTGAAACCGTGGAGACTACAGAAATTAAGTATTAGCACATTACTGGAAATTAGATATTCAAATTCTGGTTATGTTAGATATTTGTTGAAAGTTTTATAACTTTCATTTATACATAACACAAGAATTACAAAACGATAATAATTTAATACAAAAAGTCAAATTAAAAAAAAAAGTTTTCGTAGTGAATACAAACCATCTTCAGAGAGAAAATATTGAACATTGCATCAACTTTTAATTACTATCCAGGTTGTAGAACAGATAGTTAAAGAAATTAACCAGAAAAAAAACAATTGTTTCTAACAAAATTAAGAAATTGGTCTCCATGAAAACATCAATAATACCTGTAAAGCCTTTATTTCGCAGTGACGACAGACATATTATATCCTGCGATGTCCAAAATATTAATTTATTGATCGTTGACTTGTTTTTATAAAGATCTCAAGAAACAAAAAAACTTCGAGATTTTATGGGGTCATAAAAAAGTTTTGATTATATTATTAGTCGGATATAAAAATGCATTTTGAGAAAAGGTCAAATTACCAAAAATGATTAAACATTCATTCAAATCAATTCTAAAGATAAAAACAGCAGATTTATTCGTAAATATACACATATAATTGATATTCAAAGATCATAACCAGGATTATGAAATTGAATAGCAAATATCGCATTAAAATCGGTTTAGACGTTTAGTCAACAGTAAGTGGTAAAAGTGACTCCCTTTTTGGTTTTATTGTTTGAAGGGTCTGACACATAAAAATACATTTTATAGTAACGACTATCTGACACAACCTTCCAATCTTTATTTCGAAATGTAATTTCGACAAATAAAGATATTACTTAAACTACTTTGATAAATATTATTATTTCATGCATGCTAAAAATTTGATTAAATATTTCTCTGAAACGTGCTGAAAATTTATTTATTTAATTTATATATAAATATATTATTAAAGGTCAAATTTAGTTAATGTACTACAACAATGACTATATAGTCATCATAAAGTCCTTTTCTAAATAATAGCTATAACAATAATTCCATACGTCAATGATCTGAACCAATCAATTCAAAAGGGCAAGGAAGAAAACACATATAATAGAACGAAATTCTTTTATAATGGTTAGGTGATTTATCTTGTTAGATCAATAGATGGCGTTGCCTGTTGCTTTACCAAGTTTCTGAGTCTTCCTACAATATTTTATGGAGAAAGATGTTTAATTTTTATTGAAAGTGGACATTTTAAAATAATAATATACAGAGATAAAATTAATAAAAAATTTAGTTTTCACAAATAATGTTTCCAATCTAGGTCTCGTTATAGACTTCTATTAAAATCTTTATAGCTTAGGTAATTTTTCTAAAAAAAAGTAATTTCATCCAAAGTAAGGAGATCAATTACTTAAGGAAAAGTATAAAATTATTCTCAAATTATAAACCTTATAATATATTAGTATCACTTTTAGTGAATTACAGAGATTAAAAATTAAAATAATTACGTTTACACTGAATGTATTTTTGACTGAATTATTTTTACTACTATAACACATGTCAGGGCGCCAACACAGTAACGGGGTACAATTATCAGATTAAATACTATATACATATTTTTTTTTATTTGTATACGTTTTTAATGTGAGAGATTATAAATTAGGCATTTTGTGCATTGCATTAGAATATATGATTCCATTTATATCTAATAACGATTTGATCAGATCTAAAATAAGTATTTAGTAATTTCAATAATTATTCTTAATAATTTTGCTGTTTATTTATGTCCAAATGGTTTATATATATACTGTTTATTTACACTCTGAATTATGAAAAAAAAAATTATTATATTGTTGTGTGTTGTATAATTTGACTCCAAATATACTAAATTGGTCTATATATTTCAGTGTAGGAGTGAAATACATGTATAATATACATATGGATTTATTAATTTGGTGATAGTTGCCATAAGAAACACAAAATTACGATTTTCCTAAAATTGGCTTTAACGAGTTTTATTAAATTTTAGCCTCTAAACAAACGCAGTGGTCGTCATCCTTCGTGAGTTATCGGTTAAAACAAATAAATCTGTCATGGCGCTGTTATTAAAAGAATTGATTTAAAATCGGATCTTAGGATTTCGTTCAAATTTTAGTGAAATGTTGAAATTAATCACCCAAACAAAAAATGTTTTTATATCGTTGTTTATTTGTTTAGTATTTAAAAAGTTATCTATCATGTAAGGCAGCATTAAGGGAAAGAAGAAAAAGTTAAAAATTTTAATTTGCTAATAAAAGAATTCTAACCAGTATCTGACTTCTACTCTACTCGTAAATGTAGTGATTAGAACTCTGCATCTATAGACACTTTTTAAAACGTTTGTTGATTTCATAAGTGCAAACGTACTACTTTTTTATATAATAAAACTTAGGCATTATGATTCACATTTTTAAGATTTGTCTGCAACATTTAAAATTTCGGGAATATTTTTTTAGACCTTTCCTGATCAAAATAACACGATGTCTGAATTTATCGTCTATACCTCTGAACTTATTTTCATGCAGTACTAATCACTTTTAGAGATCAAGTTGGAGACCAAAACTTTTAATTTCTATTTAAAAAAATTACAAAATCAAAACCCTTCTACAAACTTGGCAAATTTGCATAAGAAATATGGGAGATGATTGTAAGAAATAAAGAATAAAAACAGTTCTTTTTACGAATATTTATAAAAATCATTTTTCCACAACTACTGACACTCTGAAGAAATATTTTCGCTAACGTTCACGAATAACTCTTTTCTACTGAAAATAATAAGTAAATGCAATATCTCTAAACTATATCTATTACATGTTATGAGTGATCTAAATTAAATTGTCATTCTTTATTTTTATTATTATTTTTTTAATGTTTTTAGAAACATCAACTTTTATTCGAAAAAATATACATACAATTAATTTACTAAAAACATATTTCATACATATAATATTAATTTATAATATTTTAATTTACAAAAGAAAAAAACTCTGAATACAATTAATTCCGTATTGTCATATAACTGTTCCGTATATTATAAATTGTCCTGCAAAATGGGTCGCACTATAGAAGGTGTAGGTAAAACTTTGAGGTGGAGTTGCCATAACAAAACTAGAAAACTATGTGAATTAAAATTAAGAAACTAAATTGGTATCCTACAATAAAGATATCTCAATCACCCCAAACCCATCCCAAACCACTATCTAAAACAACCTTTTCAGAAGATACTGAACATTCTGCAATCCTAATAAGTAATGATGCATTTTATTTTAAATTGGTTTACTTAACTATTTTTTAAAATTAATTACATTTCCGATATATTTTGCAACCAAAACACATTAAACTACGAAACAGTCATAATAAAACATAAATATACAATACTTCTCTTGGAATTAACACGAGATCTAGATACAAACTAAAACAATTATATTTTTAGCTAAATAATACTGGTGAAGAGAGGTAAAACGACCTAAATGGAGTACCAGTTAAATTATTACATTAAATAACGAAAGTGGCAGCTGACCAGTTCTCATGCAAACATTTGTTCAGTTAGATGTAACATAAAATGGCTTGAAAACTACGTCATTAGACAAACAACACACATGATTTGGCATTAAGAACAAAGACCCTAATTACAAATATTAATATTATATGGACAGCTGTCTTCAAAAAATAGGAAATAAATCAAAAAGTATCTTCTAACAAAATAATAGAGATTGGTGAAATATATATATTCACACCCGTAACATTTCTTACTAGGGAAATTAATCATAAGATTTTTAAATTAATCAAATATACTTATTTAAAAGGTTAGATTGTCTATTTTAATTAGAAAATTTCTTAGTAGCTTACAAATGTGACTGTGTTATTTCAAGCTTTAATATTAAATCATTTACAGTTTAACAGTTCATGATCTAGATAGGTGTAGAATTTGATATAAATTATTGTTCATTTATTTTAAAATAACTAGTAATTTATTAAAGTGAGAACGTAATACCTTTTTATAATAGATTTCATCCGAAACACGTCAGAAGAAGTTAAGACATTGTAGAACTTCTTCAGCGAGAAAAAGTACTCAAACTAAATAAATAACCTCAAAATTTAACATATAAAATAATCTATGAAATTATATATTTGTATCAATATTGTAACTCAAAAAGGTTTACCAAAATAATTGTAATTTGAATATCACTAAATAAAACATATGTAAAACTAACGGAGACTGGATCAGTGTAATACATTATTCAAAAAGTCACTAATAACAAAAAGTGTCTTTAAAGAACCTCTCTAAAATTTAATTCATACCGATAATATACAAAACCTTAAATATTTCCCAAATAAATTTCACATTTCTTCTTTATGATTTATCTTATCATATTCTATATTAAACGAAATTGAGTTATGGGACGGTCAATCAAAAAAAGCGAATCACAAGAGTTACCTGTTGTTGTTTAAAAGACTGACTCACACTGAGTTATCGTATTTAACAACCAAACACAAAGTAAATTAAAACCAAGCCAAATTAAATCAATTAATACTACCAAAAGGTTTCTGAAATCCTAAAATCTTCTCTTGAACCTTTAAGAAACTATAAATAAGTATAAAGTCAAATTGGACCCCTAATCAAACTCCTAATTGTCCTATTTCATTTGACTTGTACTAATCCATTCAAGTGAAATAAGTAATTGAATCCGGACTCTTATACTAATATCGTATGATAACTTCATAAAATTTAAAAAAGTAGACAAACAAATATTCAGCAAAACTTAGGCCTTTAAATCGTTTGAAAAAAATCCATAGAATCTAGTGGAACTTGTACTAACAAAATGTCTTGTATAAATACACATTTATGTAATGTATAGAAATATCTACGCGTTCAAATGCCGTGTAGAGGTCAGATGGAAAGGTTTGAGGGTAGGCTACTAGGGTAATAACAGAAGATAATTTAGGGAGAGCGTGACCAGTGAAATAGGTTACCCAAACCAACCGCCTGTCGTTAACATTTTCAAGTAAACCGAAAGCATCGTATGACCCTAATACGTGTCTACGAAAGGTTAGCTGCAAAAGCCTACGTATCTGATATTATAATTTTATATTTTGTATTATTAAGAAAAAATAGAATAAGATGTCAAAGCTATAAATATATATGATTTGAGCAAATTAGAGGTTTTATTTAAAATTGATTAAACAATGACTTTACACATATTCACTCTAATGTTGTTTTATTTTGCATAATATTACTTTAAGAAAATCTATATATTATATATATCCCATACATTTTCAGGCTATGTCTACAATGGAACAACGCTAATGTAACTTAATGCAAAAATATGTTAAACAATTAAATTCCTTTTGTTAATGATGTGTCACTGATCACAAATTAAATTTTAACTTCTTTACCTTTCTACCCTTTACACATTTATTTAATAGTACATAATTTTGAAATTGAAACAATTTTTTTAATTAAAAAGATATATCTCAAATACTTGAACAAACATCAAATGAAGATTAATGTAGACAAATGTAATGTAAATAAATACAAGCAGATATCAATTAAAATGTAATAGTAAACTGTCTATGGTAGAATTAAATGGCGAATAGAAAGTCAGAGAAAGGTGTCAAAGTGCGAAACTGACGTTTAGATTAGGCAGAGAGGTGGCGAGCAAATTGGCTTCACAAACCTGAATGACGTTAACATTTCCTTGTAAAGTGACGTCATGAAGACCCTAAACTTGCCTTGAAATTATATAAACTTCCTGTCTTCATAAACAAATTTAGTATATACCGTCTTGTACGAATATTTAATTACTTGAAGGTTCTTATATAACTACCATAATGTTATTAAATAGTTATTTTGCTTCATTAAAAACTAGAAGATTATATAAAAATACCGAATATTATTTTAATATCTTCAGATCTTTACCATCTTATGAAGTTAAAGGTTATTTTATTTACCGAATGATGAGAAATCCTGTTTTAACTCAACAATTTTGTCTGTATGTTTGTTAGGCAGGTACGACCAACACCAATCATAATGTAATTTAGAAATAAGGTATTTATTAGGCAATAGGGTGAACGTTGTTTAAACAAGATAAAAAAAGTTTGTGTTAAATGACAGCCAATCAAAGTAGTAACGATAATATTTCAAAGAATGGACGCAAATGTTTTCACTAGAAATACAGCGCTTCTTTCGATGTATTAAATATAATTTTGTAATCGATGTATACAAGCAGTCGTAGAAAAAAAATCAAATTTTAATTGTTTTTCAAAACGTTCCCTCAGGCAGTGAACATTATTTTACTCATACAACAACAATTCGATAGGATAAGAGAAACAACGAATATGTAACTGATAGATTGTTTTGTTGTTTGTAATTTCCTCTAAAGCTTTATTGAACCTTATGGTGTACATACATCATTTAGAGTAAAACATAATAGTAACTTACTCAATTAGTTTACGGTATTAAAGGGGGTCACTTGGTCACTATTCACAGAGACTTAACTTTTTGGAATGAAACTTTTGTTTTTATAATGAGAAAATAAAAATTATAGAGATTATAGACATCAGTGGGTCATCAGTGGGAATGAATGCTAAATCACAATTCAAGCCAATAATAAAACATTTAATTTAGGTTATTTTTCACAATGACTATTGTTTTATTCAAGGTCCGGTAGAAAAGGGATCATTTTCTCTTTCTTCTTGTTTTTTGAATAGCCTTGTAGTTAAGTCCCTAGTTAGGCAGAATGCATGTTTTGTTACAGGAACAATTTGTTGTATATATTAAACACTTAACGAGCGAAATCTTCTGCTCACAAAACAAATGGATCGTGACAAGCCCATATTTAAAGTGTAAAAGTACACTTACACTTCGAAGAATTAAAAATATATGTTATGATAATTAAATATAATAAAGACCTTTAACTAAATAATACGTTAAATTAATGTAAAACTATATTTATAAATTTTAGTTTTAAGTTAAAATGAATATTTTCCCCTGCCATTTTTGTATTATCCATATTCCTGTAGTGTTATATTTATTACAAGTAGATGTTTTTCTTAGAGTATTATTTCTCAGGTAGTAGAATATAAGAAACAGATTCTGACACCATTCCTCTATAACTTGTATCCCAATTTGTGTCTTCATGATATTGCTTACGAAATTAATTTAAATCGCACTGAATTCAAAAGACGACGCTGAATTAACCCAGTTTTCACATCAGTACAATGCTTCACTTTATCTCGGATCAAGCTTTAATTCGCCATATGTTAACAAACATATCAAATAAAGCAATGCCTGGTGATATATAGTGCTAACTTTATGTATGTAATGTTATATAATTAAACGAATATCTCTTAAACTCTATCTATTTTAATAATACCAAAGAGTAACATGATGATCTGTCGGTGGAAGGTCTGCAAAATGTTGCAAAATTTATTCTGTTTGGCAATAAAGCTGAAAAACACCGTATTGAAAACAATGTTTTTCACATTGGGGAGTACTGAACTTTATTTACAACTTATAAGTGTTTGTAATGTCCGTTTTTTACAAAACCGAAAAAAAAACAAGAGTACCAATCAAAAAGTACATTTTATTTGGTCAAAGTTTTATTATTTGTGTGATTTTTAAGTAATAAATGCTCATGTTTTATTGAAACCCCTATTTTTTTGAGCTCACTATTTCTTGTCTTTTTATTTATTTTCCTGAATAGAAAAACTAGACAACCTAATCTAGAAGTACTTGAAATTTTAAATGAATGTACAATTTTAAATCCACATACAAGGCAATTTTACATTTGTACATTTCTACACTTTGAAAACTATAAACCTGTTGTATATTTTAGATAGAAAAATTCAAAAATTTTATTAGATAACAATAATATAATATTAAGATAATATAATATTAGAGAGTACAAATATCTCCTACACTACAGCATAGTATTGAATTATTAGACTCCCGGAGCTAAATATCTGACAACAAATACTTGTCCTCCATTATATTATATGCAAGCAATATTAAGACATTATCTTTGAATCCATACAGTAAAGAGAAATATTGAATTATGTATTTTGACTAGTTAGGGCCATCTAGTTGTTTATAAAGATTAAATTCATTAATAGATAAAAATTGTTTTCATTATTATTAGTCCAATGAGTATTGTGTTTTATTTTATGCTTTTCTGGTTTTCAGCATATTGTAATTTTTAAAACCCAATATTAAATTATGAAGGAAAAATTTAAATGCTCAACTTTCGTTTAGGTGAATTCACACAAAAAATTGGTTTTGATAGATTTTCACTAATATTTCAGTTTGGTGGTCTAAAATTTTCACTACTAAGACCGATTTTTATTTTGTTTTTAAATTTAGAAAATATCAATAAAAATCGCAAAGTTTCGTAAAAATGTCTTTTGTTTCTACCATTAAAAAAAAGTTTTTGTTTTTATGTTTAAAATGACTAAATTGTCTTTATCACTGCTTATTTACTCTAGGAACAAATATTTAGTACACACTTTCCCAATATACTCTATATTAATGTATTTACGTTAAAAGTTTTGAATTACATCTTATATCTTATTACTTAATTTATTTTGGCGACTAAATAGTTTTTAAAACTACAACAAATATAAATATACCTCAAATCTTTGTACAAAAATGGAAATTATATTTTTTTATTATACATATAAAAATTGTTCGATTAAAGGTGTATGGAATTTGCATATACTGCATTCAATTCTAGTTTGTAAACAAAGTTGATTTCAAAAGAAAATCTATAAAGAGCTTTTGTGTGTAATTAATCTTTCATCTGACATTTTAAAATTAAGCCTTTCTTCGTTCAAAGAACGAATATTGGTCCCAATACTGAGCGCGACCCATGTGTTGTCGACATACAATTATTTAATATCGAGTTCAATAAATTAATAAAACACTTTTAGAGGTAGTAAACGGTATTGGTTTACGAGTTGCGGAAGAAACACAACTTAAGTGATTTAATATTTAAATTGGGAAAGAATTATTAGTATTTCACAAGTTATAATACTAAAACACTAAACAACGAGTCACCCACCACAAATGATAATATTACAACATAATGAGCTTCTTGATAATCATTCTTTGAGTCCTTTCAGTTCCAGCTTGCTGCATAAATATGAGAATATATCATACAAAATATTTTATTGTAAAAGACTCCAAATTTATACAACATAAAAAATATTGTATTTTAAAGGTTCGTTATATAAATATATATGTTAAAATCACTATTTACAACAATTGAGATTTTATAATTTTTCCGGCGAACAAACTTTCTTACTCCTACAAAGACTCTGAAATACTAAAATAAATTGATTGTTATTTTGATACTTGTTAGAACTGCTGTACATCTAAATTGATATTCCAATCAATACGTTTGTATCAGCCTTTCGATCCTTAGAGCCGTTTACATTAAATATCAAAAATTGTTTAGAATTAGGTAGGGTGTTTAATAAACCACTATTGGTTAGCACGTATCGTCAACACGACTCTATTGAACCATGAAGTTGTTTATTAAAATAATTCATTCACTTACTTCGCTCGGATATAAACTAGTAACTAAACAAATCGACATTGGTTGATTTCGCAGTTTTAATGATTACGGTGAGTTACATTTTAGTCTTTTGCTAATTACTACCTAAACCTATTTTTTTTTTAATTTTCAAGATTGATTTAATTTTTAGTTTTCATATTTTACCGAAAATAATTTGTCTTTTCCAAAAAATATTTAAATCAGTAAAAGAGATTTTTTAGAATTCGATTTTTTAAAAGTCTCATAGTTGATTTTTTTACTATTAACTTCAGAATTGATGTTATTGGAGAAATAACAAAATGTGCGTTTTGTTTGGAACCCATAATAGGCAATCGTTAAAATATTTCTCATTACATTCAATATTAGTATTATTATATTACAAGTACAACAATTCTGAGTAATGGAGATTATATTTTACGATAACAATTATAAAATAAAAAAAAATCCATGGGTATTACCTTCACACATGTTCGGTCAAATAATTTATAATAAATGAATGTGGACGAAATAAAGGACACATTTATTTATACTTCTGTTTTAAAATATGTCTTTTTCTCAACATTGATTATTTTTCATTATGTAACTTTCGTTCTTTAAATAATCTTAAAAGTAGACGATATAATTCATTACACACAATCCTAATATTTGTGACTAATGGGTTTGTAAGGAGAGATGGATCTGGCTAGAGCTAAGATAATGAAGCTCAGGATTAGAAAGGCAAAGGAAGCATTTAGAAAGCTACTAACTGCAACGGATACTTAATCTGAACATTAACTCGGTGCTTTTGTATACATACGGTATCAAGAATTTCAATGTTTTTGTAAATAGATATCTTTGAAGATTTTCGAGTATATGGAGACCTAAGAAATTGAAAACTAACAAAACAAAGAGAAGGTAGAGAAGAAATGATAGATAATGCAGTCGATGTCATACGATACTCTAACGGAGAAACATGGACCCCTCAGGGCTAAAGAAAAAGTGGAGAAATTTAGTAAGGAAAAAATTATACATGAGGGAAAATTTAGCTGGAACTGCTTGCTTTTGTAAAATTAGAGTCCGCCGAAATTGTATGTTGAATTCCTTTGCTCCCCAAGATGTATATATGTACAAGGTATATAAATAATATAACCCCATCCAGGTGGTTTTTTTCATGAATTCATTGATGCACACAAGCTTTTCCTCGTTAACAATTTTTTAAAGTGTTATCAAGAAGTCCCAAATAATTAATAAAACAAATTTAAGGAAGAATAAAAGTAAAGCCCAACTGTAATAATTAATTACTTGGAAATAAGTAAATTTTAAGTAATCAGGTGAAAACATTTTTTTTTTATTGTGGTAAAATTAAAGTACTAAAATTATTAAAAATGAAGTAATGAAATAAACTTTTAGTTATGTAATGAAACACTTAGTTATTAAATATAAAATTCGTAATTCATCGTATAGAAATCAAAACCCTAATGAAGTTACTATTATATGATTTTGTAGGAACGTTAAAAATAATCGTAAGATATGTCTTTCAAATTAAATCTCCTAAATATCTAATTACACGCATGACGTTCTCATTTCACTGACACTGTTGAAAGCCAAAAAATATCAGGAAGATGATGCAAGTTTACGACGTACAAAAGTATACATGGCCCAAAGCCAGGTGAGGCAGAAGAGATGAGATCGTTTTATGTTTCTACGTGGAAATAACCATCTCCATTAAAATTTCATTCTTGACAGAAAGGCCGCCTTCACAAGGCAGACAACTTTAATATTTGAGCATAATCCAACATTACGAGTGTTCGTTACTATTTCCCAGTAAAAGTTATCAAAGGATGTTGTTAGAGGAATGCAGGTGAAATTGAGATTTTCCGTCTGTGAAAAAGAGTTTGTGCTTAAGTCTGTATTGCAATTTTTTTTCCTAAATGCCACATAGGAATAATAGGATAGCAGGTTTAAGAAATACACCAAATTATATGTTGTGAGAATAATATTGCTCGTATTTCTGTATTTGAAAGTTATCTAGAAAGTTTATTAACGATGTATTTTTGTATAAAATCTAAATTATTGATATAACCACCCATAAATACCACATTTAAATCCATAAACTTACACTCAATATATAGAATCTATTTTAGGAAGATTAAAATAAAAGCATTTTAATTATAACCATGTATATTTTTCGAAATACTTAAAATAAAAGGTTCTATATTATTAAATAAAAATTTTGTTTTAATATTGTATTGAAAAAATAAGTATGTATTTTATTTGTTAATCTAATTTTGACCAACTTACATCCATGGTGATTAAATACTGTAAAGCTTTCATTTTACATAAACGTGTATTTAAGATATTGTAATGGCAAAACAAAGTACTTCCCGATTTTTATTAATAAATCCTTTTATGTCTGCTGTCTTTCAGCTTTTCTTTAATAAATATTTATCTTTAATAAATCGCCTCCCTTCAATCAAAATAAACTTCTTATTTCAAGAAATTTCATCACATTGAAGGAAGTGTAAGATCCTGCTAGTGCAACAGGCAACGCCATCTATCGATCTAACAAGATAAATCACCTGACCATTATAAAAGAATTTCCTCCTATTTTATGTGCTTTCTTCCATGCCCCTTGGAGTTGATTGGTTTGAAACATTGAACTAATACAGAACTGCTATAGTTACTTCTTACGAAAACTCTCAGTATTATACATATTATCACAACATGTCATATCTTAACGTAATGTTGTCATTCTTAAAGTCATTTAATGCATGAACTATATTAAATTATATATCTAATACAAGTTAAAGATTTTATTAAATTTCCAGATTGTAAAATTTAACCTCAAAGGAGGAGACAACTATTTGACAGTTAATATTGTGACAAACTATGCACACAAATTGGTTCATTCAAGTTATTAGTAAATTATATTAATGTCTTATTAGTATTGTATATGTAATATATTTATGTGTTTATTTTATATAATAATACGGTTTGTGATAATGGAGAGAAATTTTTTTCAACAAGAATCTAAAACAATGTATTGTTTATTCTTCCTTTTTAATTAAGTCTATTTCTGTTTCAGACCTTTCAAATAATAAATTGGTAAATAAATAAAGGTACCTCCTCTCTACTGACTAAAAGTCGGAAACGATTTAATCCCTTAATTGCTATTCATTTCTTGGTCCTAGTTATGAGCTGTGAAAAACGATTCTAGAATTAATTTTATCTGTAATATTTTCATTTTAGATATGTAGATTTTTTCTTTTAGTATTGGTTAAAATGTGCGTTTAAACGTTTTTCCTAATTTGTCATGGTACCAAATTTAAACATTTTTTGTGCAACTAATAGAATATATTGTAGATATAGAAGACACCATATCTCTTTCTCTTTCTAAAAACAAAACTTTCTAAAACTGAATCTGAAAAAAATAAAAGCATAGGGTTAGAATTTTGAACTAAAAGAAAACTTCTAGTTTTAAAACTTAATACGAGTTTCTAGAGTCAATTTAAAATATTAATTATTAATATTTATGTAAAAAAAATAAAATTTTGGAATTCCCGTCTTTTATTTGAACCTCTAGATATATTGAAAAAATAACTGAATAATAGATATAGAATTTTCATCTCACTTATTATGAGAAATCAAACAAGTTTATAATGAAATGTAAAGTATCAATAGTTATTTTGTAAATACATTTATTAACAGGTATATAATTTATTATAATAAATTAATTACAAGTAATGATAGTTCATTAGAAAGTGTTTTCATAGATACCTTGGAGACATATCATGTCGTTATAGATGGCTGTTCTTTTAAGTTTAAATTTAGACACTTTTCCCATCAAGACTATGTTTTACCGTCTACTTTATTGCCCACGTAAAGCTCTAAAAGCGCCACTTGGCCGTATCCCTGCCTGGGATGTAAGTATACCATTAACCCTGGACAAGATCAAATGGAAATAGTCTGTTCTCTCCCACAGTGGTTTTCATATACCGGGTAAAGTATTCGTTACATGACTGTACGATTTCGATGAAACATTTCTTCATAGAATACTATAAAAAGAAAGTTTTTCTTCCATACAAATTTTTATATTAAAAAATGTTAACTCTTTGTTACTTAAACTCTTATTGTTAGTAAAAGTTTGAATTTGAATAGTATTTTAAAAATGATAAATAATCCCGTTTTAAATAAATGTATACCCACGTGCATGCAAAATATCAAAAACAAATTATATAGGAACATTTTATTCCCTCCTATCACCATAAGGACACAAAACAACTGACTAATGATACGAGCCTGCGTTATATTTTCCAATTGTACAGGTTCACGTCTGAGTATTCAGTAAACCAAAATGATTAATTACTCTACTGGCGGTCCAGTAATCTGAAACCTTATTGTAGATAAAGAAGTGCGATACAATAATAAGGATAAAATATATGTGATGCTCAAGATAAAAGTCATATACTCGAGCAGTTAAATATACAAAATCGTGAATTTTAGAGAGCGTGCTGTATAGTAAATCTGCTCTCTCTCTCTCTCTCTCTCTCTCTCTCTCTCTCTCTCTCTCTCTCTCTCTCTCTCTCTCTCTCTCTCTCTCTCTCTCTCTCTCTCTCTCTCTCTCTCTCTCTCTCTCTCTCTCTCTCTCTCTCTCTCTCTCTCTTTCTCTCTCTCGTGTAACGTTTTTATGAAACACATTATGCCAGATTTATTTTAAATTCTTCATATATCTATATGTTTGTTATAATTCTATTCAAAATTTATACAAATTTAATGTACTATAATCGAAATTTCAAAATTGTTTTGCGTTATAAAAGTATAAATGAAAAATAGCAGTGAAGCGTAGTATATTCTGTGATACATGTTATTTTATCAAAGTTTTTTTTAAAGAATATGAAAATGGAGATGCCCTAATCAACTATCAAATTATCAAGTCAGTAGTCATCCAAGTACAAGGGGAGCCGGCCTACCAGGGCTACTTACAGGGAGCCTCTTATAAATATTATATTCATGAAACTTTTTTTGTTTCATGAAATATCGTATGTATTCGATGCTTTGAACAGTCATAACTTCCCGTTGTTCATGTTTAGTAACTAGAGTATTGTTTATATTCGAGTACGGTATGGTTTTCTTACAATAACTCTCAACGAATTGTACAAATTCAGTAGCAAATTGAAATGTAAAAGGATTTCAATACTATACTTGCTCCTAAAAAGACGATAATTACTAATAAATTCAAGATTTAAGACATGTTTTAAAAAAGGCTGGTGCGCTGTGATTACATTACTATATATTAATAATTTTATCTGCATCGTATTTTACTACATGTCAAATATCTGGAGGAAAAAATTATTATACTTTTTGTTTTATATGAATCCAAATTCTTTTAAAAAATCGGAGAATATCTCGACGTCAGGGGGTATCGTCTCTACAGCGCTTAAACGACTTTACCGATTTACATCTCGTGTTCACTAATATCTTTCTTGAGAAATCTATTTGTACACCACACACTCCAAGTTTCTTTTTTAAATCTTAAACAATTTCGAAAACTCATAAAAATTCTTTTTACAAATATTTGTAGATAATTTAAATTATTTTTTTACTTATACTGATAACTAACTATTGCAATGATAATCCACACACAGAATAAATACTTAATATTTAATAACTTTCACAATTTTGTCATTTCTACTTTTTGAAATATCTGTATAGTGACCTTTTAAATAAACTACACTTCTGTCGGGTTTCATTATACTTTACGTTTTATTAACTGTTAAATTATTTTTGCTACTATACAGAAATAATAGTTTGATGATTGCCTTAAGGAATAAATAAGAGTTTCCTGTCTCCCGAACCAACTGCATTTTCCCTCGTGTTTAAGTACTTGGATCACAACCTTGACAAGAACACACATCGGATTCTTTGCGTGTTCCCCGCAATAAAGTAAGTAGTCACAAAGTTTCAAATTGCGCATAAAATGTCTATAAAATGCCGACTTTGCGCAACAGTTCTTTCGTTCCATCGATCGCAAAGTGATAAATCGCCTGTCCACTTCCACGCGATTCCCCGTCCATTCTTATCTTTTTCTTTGATGCCCCTGGGCTGATTGCTCCCCACTTAATGGAGTTTGAGAGCAATCTACCTCAGCTACAGTAATGTCAAGAAATCCTTGCTATCTATATATCTTCTTGTTTTATACCTTACTGTGCACTGAGTTTATTTGGCATCATCTCCTAAAACTTAATCTATTTTATATTATATAAAACTATTGATAATTTTAGAATATAAATCACCAATAATCAGACATATGCTAAAACAGATATTATTTCTAAATAAAAACTTCTTTTTTTAAATTATGTAAAAAAATTTCTCACAATTGTAACAGTCCTTATAAACACATGTGTACATGCATAGCCAATACATAAACTTACACAAATTTTTAATTGTAGCCATTTTAACTGATGTTTTTAATTTCAAATATTTCAGCCTAATTTGTGCAACCTTAAATTAGAAAGTCAAAACAACTATATCGACCATTTAAATACAACCTTTATAATATTTTGAGAAAAGGTGTGTTTATATGAAAAGAGAATGAAGGAGTGTAAAGTAAGGCGGGATGAGAAATTTTCAAATAACTGTCAACTAACTGACGCACATTGTCATACTATATTGGCAAATTTCCATTGAGGTGATGTCAAACTTTTGAAGGGAAAAAATATCGAGACTTTTAAAGCTCTAGTGTCAGGTAAAATAGAGACCTTATTTGTGGAAGAGTACAGAAAAACACTTCCAATGATGGAAAGAAGTGTTTGATTTGGAATATGATTGATTATGTAATTAAAAAGCCGTGTTGTCCACAGAAAATAGAAAGCCTTGGGTACCGATTATACCAGTAGCTATAATTACTGCAAAGAGTTTGTGGATTTCTGGAAGTTAAGGCTAGGTTGAAGGACAAGACAATAAAAAGAGGTGACCTCCAGATTGTGATTGAATTGTTCACAGAATTCTATCTAATAAACAGATATCTCACAATAATGAATAACAAGTATAACCAATCTAGAGACATTTGCTCGGGGAACGAGACGTCTTCGAAGGAGCGGCTAGTGTTGGAGAAGTAGTATTTGAATATGTTAGTGATATAGATATCTCGGACCTGCCTGATAATCTTACATAGTAGTAGGAATGGTATACGAACACCTTTAAAACTTAATATCTCAGAGCAAGTTACGTTTGCTAAGGAGAGTTACAAGCTCTTCAGAAAGTAGCGTAACGTTGTATCAGTCATATAGTAATTATATGGTTTTTTTTTTAAATTTAAAAGTAATTAATTCGATACATGAGACACATTAGTCACGTTTCGAAATTAACATTGTATTTGTTGATGTAGTATGTATAATTATGTGTGTACTATACAAGACTTTTAGTATATCATGTATACACATGATACCATCGTATCCATAAAAGCTATTATTTATCTGTCTTTTTGTTTGTTTTTAACAGAAGCAAATTATTAAATGTGTCGCCTCACAAATCCTGAATCTAGTGACATACTTAGTTGTGAATAGTGATTGTTGGTGTGATCTTATAAAATATTTCATATTAAAGATAATCTTTGAATTTTTACGCTAATGGTAGTTTTTAACTACTAACGGAAATATAAAAAAAATACCAAAATTTGTTAATAAACATCAACCCAATTGACTTTTTCTTCAAAACTACTGTATTTACAACCAATTAATCCGGTATAAAATGTATAGTGTAAACATCAATACGTTATAACATAGAGGATTACAAAAATATTCAAATGATAGAATTTAGCAAAAGCAAAATCATCTAAAAATAAGAGGCAAGCTACTGATCTGTAAAGAGGAAGAAGAAAAGTAATTCAGTTAGGTAGCATGTCCTCTACTGATGTAGTAAAGGAAATTACAAATAAAAACTGCAAAGTTAGTTTTATTTTTTGTCTCATTCACGATTGAGACTCACTAGTGTAATTATGATATTCTGATTGTCACTTTTTTCTAATTCCTAACGAAAAAGAACGCTTAGTTATAAGAAAAACATTTTTCCTTTGCATATCTAGGTGAACTCGTGTATTATCTAGATTTTAAAAACACTTTGACGTCAATCCGCCCATCCATGGTTTACTTTTCTTTGAAAATACTGAACCATTCAATGAATATCAGTACATACATTCGAATGTTTAATTGAACAAATAAGTTCAAAAATCGCAACTTGTTTCATAATGGAAGCCACTTATCATTTTTTTAATAACGTTTGACCCACAGGTTTTGTCTGCTTTCTACATAATGTTGTTACAATAGTTATCATTTACAATATTAATTTGGAAGGTTATACTAATAAAAATGAGTTTTGCTTTATAATCTACAAATCAGAGCGAAACCAATATTACGCACTCTAGTAGTCGCAATTTTGGTTGGATTTCGTACTCGTATGTAATCTGTATAACAGGGCCAAGCGTGATGTCAATTTCATTGGCAGCGATAATAATACTATGTCTCAGTCTTTAGTACGTTGTTCAGCCGAATAGCTGTAATTAATTGACGTTTACCTAATTTTCATTACATGTTATAATAGAATAGTAGATTCATCAATCAATACGCACAAAACACATTATTAACGGTTTGGGGAAGGGAATGGAAGAAGCTGAAAACTACAAGAGGAAATAACCATACTGATTTTTATCTTATTGTTACAAACTTACATTGACCTGAAAGCAATAGGTTAACGCCAAATTATTTGCAAAGTACAAGTTTTTTCGTGTAGTTTTTGTTTTTAGAAAATGAATTTTATTTTTGTTTATCTTAATCTAGTAATTATTTTAACCGAAAACCATTGAAGTGAATAACCCTAAAAGATAAACTTATTCATTAAAAGACTGATTGTGGGTGTGTTATCAGTCACCACATGTCAATGTTTCTGATTAATTACTGTTGTTTCAATATCACTGCTGGGTAAGTGATATTGTTGTAGACAATGGCAGATGTAGATGGGAGGAGAAGGGGAAGGGAAGGTTTTATGTTAAAGTTCGCCGAAGAGGAAACAGAAGATAACAATAGCAGTAAAGTCTGACTAATAAAAGCAGAAACAAGATCGGGAGATATTCTTGGCAAGGAAAACAAATACTTATCTTTAACCTTTGACAGAGTTAATGACCCGATTCAAACCTAGGCACGCTTATGGAAGAAAGGAAAACAGTAAAATGCTGACGTGTTCCATTACAATGCGAAATAGTCTTTATTTATTTCTTGCGCATGAACACTTTAAATTATTATCTAAAATTTTAATCGTGCGTGGTGTTCATGTACTTTTTTAACATTCAAAAAGTTTTTTCTTAAAGAAAGAAGTATAACTTTTATAAAGTCACAAAATAAAGTTGTTTAGCTTTGTCCCTCTCAAAATAAGAAACTAGTAAGAAACAATAAATGTGCGTACTAAATGGCCTAAGTAGAAATTTATTTAAATTTTACGTTTTTATCTTTTATGTCTCTACCCTCACTGGGCTCTTGAAATCTCAAGCTTAAGATCAACTACAAGTATAATTTTAGTCAATTTATAGGATATTACTGGTTTCTTCTTAAAATGTATTTATGTTTCCTTTTACTCAAAAAGTCGACATATGCTTCAAAAGATTTCTTTAATTTTCCTTAATAGGAATACATTTGTCATTAGGTTAGGTTAGATTAACAGGACTGTAGAGAAAGATGAGACCATCGATCTGTTGATTGAGGTGAGGTATAGGGCAATATTTGAAGAAATTATCTGAGGAAGGATATCGTGGAAATATTACAGCAGTGACGGTCCACAAACGATGGTAAGGGAAATTGAGCCAAGAAACTTATACCTGACCTCAAGATGTCTGAACCGGAAACACGGTGAAGTGAATTATTTCCTCACTCAGGCACTCACAAGGCATGTCGAGGACCAATACCTCCATAGGTTCAAGCGTAGGGTAGATGGAAGATGTACGTACAGTGGCTAACTATATTCAATAGAGTATAGACTGTCACATTGTATACTACTCATCACACTTAGCTTGGAGAACCTTGCTAACATGAGTTCTAAGGAAATGAAGCCTTCTAGAAAACGGAACGTACACTATACTCCACGGTGTCGGCTCAAGAAAACTGGGGGAAAGCTTTACGGCATGCCGGTTTGCTTCCAGCTTCAGCTGGTGGGTTACCCAATCCCGTGTAGATGGGTAACGGGCGCAGCCCTCGGTAGATGATGTGGGAGAGAGTATAGTGTGAGCGAACCGACGGTGACTCATCAAACATGGCATGGGGCACCTTGCCTACATTAGTCCTATAAGATCATGCTCAGCGTGTCAGAGGTTTCGGCTTCTGTGGCTTGCGCTGAAAAAGGGTTCATGGTGGATATAGCACCCGTACCTATTTTCGTGAGAGGAAGCCTGGTGCTCTGCCGAAAGGCTCTATGTGTGCCGTTTCTTATAGTTCTTTGGAGCTAGTTTAGGTTTCAGTCATTAGAACATGTCACATTGTATAAGGTTGTGTAGGAACAGAGAGGATTTAGCTCAAGCTCAGTTTCATCTCTAGGTAGATAATTCTTTCCTTAATAATCCAAAAGGAAAACAGGATAACATGAAAACATCAAAACCCAGTAAGGAAGCCGGAGGACAAAAATTGAAAAAATAAACAGCATAACCCTTCCCGTAATCCAGAGGCGTCTCTTTAAGATTCATGGGGGGGGGGGTCAGTCTGTGGAAGCGTGCATCAACAGACGTCTTAAAAATAAGTTATTTTATGCTATGTTAGGTTAGGTTAAATTATTGACATACTGTAGAAAGCTTGTAATCTAAATACATTTAATTGGCTGATGAACAATAATATCTGTTTAAATGAGTATTTATCACGGTTACGCCGTCTAAAGACATATGAGACGAGAAAGGTGTGATTAATCAATTGATGCAAGATTTCTAATATAAATTAATTTTATGTCTAACTAATATTTTAAGAATCAATTTGTATGAGTGTAAAGTTATAGCAGGATTACATTTTTTTTTTAATAATACACAATTATTGTTTAAATGATAATGTTTTGTTATTTTACAAATTATTTTATCGTAACGTTTCATATTAAAAATCGAGGATACACAAATTGTCTAAATTTTATGTTAAAAAAATATCATTAAAAACTCTAATAATCATATTTTAAATTTGTTAACGCCTCTCCGTGTCACTAATCTGGTTATAGATCTGGGTTACGAATGGAATTTATTCTAGGTCTATCATTAAAAATAACGTCTATTGGACTTCATTGCAACCTATCATCTATGTTAACTTTGAGAGTTGAATAATCAAAACTTCACAGTTTATTAAATATCAAATAAAGTATTAAGAAAATGTTTAATATAATGGTATATTTGTCTGAAAAATACATTATGTTATTGGTACCAGAAGTAGAAGAAAAAGTTGTATTACCCTAAACTTTGAACAAAAAATCGAATACAAAATTAAATTGACAATGGAAATCAATATAAAACTCCATTATAGGACAAAATAATCATAAAAAATATAATTTTTATGTGAAACTTTGTTAATTAATCTCATACTATTATGTACTTTGCGTAGTTTTTAAATCATTATACGTGCATACAAATATTGCTAAAAATCTCATACAGGTTGTTAAAATCTGAATTGCCTAGTGCTCTGAAGTTCCAGGCTGAGAGTAAGGGAAACTATTTAAATGTTAGTTTTGTGCTTAACAACTTTAATGCTTATCTGACTTATCAAGGTAATTCACAGAAAAAACAAAGCCATCTAAAGAGATGAAACTTGCTTCAAGAGAGCTCTATCAAAGCCGCTCCCCGGAATAGATTCTAATATTTACTTCAAGGAGTAAATAAATAAATGGGATTTAAAAGATCCCAAGTCCAAAAATGATGTTTAAGAACCATATCATGTATTTAATAAAATTGGCAGACTAAATTTTGTAAATATATGAATGAGAGTCTAATATTTTAACTTATAAACAAACAAAAAAATATAATATTTCAATTACTCATGCTCCCTTCTATTTATAATTTGTAAATTCTAATATCGAACGACGATATTACTTCTGTTTTAAATACCAACTAGAAACAAAATGGTGATCATATTTAAATTTCCAGAGTTGCAATCTACATGTCGTAGTATTTTAAAAGGTAGGCAGATAATGAAACTTTTGTATAATGCAAATCTAGAGGAAATAATCACACATTCTGGCTCACGATTAAACAAACGTCTTTTATAATATCGAAAATACTTTTATGATATCCTTTTTATTAAAATAATTTATAAATGTTGATCATTAACTGATCTAATGAAAAATAAAATGTTTAATATACAAGTTTCTAAATAAAATAACATTATTTAATATCCATTATGTGTACACAAAAACTTTAGTTCATATTAATATATATATATATATATATATATATATATATATATATATATATATATATATAACATATAAAATTATGTTTGCTACTTACCAACTTAAACCACAACGCAATTTAGAAAAGTTAATAACAAAAATATAACTATTGAAGTTAGACTACGTATTAAAACATTCTCAGAAGACGTTTGGAATACAAAAAGAACAGATAAGTTAATATTCAATACAAATATTATACCATCGTATAAAGGAAAAAGGCCAAGTTATAAAGTAACATGAAAATGTAAGAGGAAATTTTGAAATTTCAACAACATAACAATCTCAGCTAACGTATCAACTTAAATACATAAATAATTTTAATATTTTTCAATTGACAAACAATCATTTTTTTCTAAGAAAAATTTATTGCTTTATGTCTAAATTGTAATATTAATATGAACTATAAAAGCAATTAATGGACTTGTGTTTGTAGATCCTAAATCCATTTAACTAAAAATATACATAGCATATAATAAATAAATATTGAGGTTGTTTTGTGAGATAATATTAGATTTTTAAAAAACCTAACACAGGATCTCACAAAACTTTTTGTAAGATCAAGTGTTCGAGTTTTTTTTTTTTTTTTTATCAAGCCTATAATGTATTAGTTATTATTGAGATCAATTACGTCATACCAATAATGACAGATCTTATATAACTTACAAGAAGTTCTAAAATTTAAATACAGTTGTCAGGATACTTAAACTATTTTTACATTCCGTAATAAAGACATTAATTTTATAACATCAATAACAACTACTTCGTCACACTAACAATATAATCAAATTGACTTAATTTTAACCAATAAGATCCAAGCAAATTCTCTTCGTGTAGTAACATTATTACTATTTCACATAATAAAGAAAGTTAACTGATGAGTCAAAATATCCAAGTCGGGCTTTGTGTGGTGACATATTTTAGTTATATTTGATATATGGACATATTTTGACCCATATATATCACTTAATATTTAGGAGTAGCTGCCGTAAGAACGATTGTGATTAAATTTACTCAAGTGTAACCTCTAAGAATCCAAACAAAATGTATTAGTCGCCATCTCTTCAAAAATCTGATCCGTGACTCATCGGTAAAAAAAAAAAAAAAAAAAAGAAATGAAAAAAAAGTAAGAAAGTCCATAGAGCTCTGTTATGACTAAAAATCATATTTTTATTCAAATCAGATTTACCTGTTTCGTTCATATTTTAGTGAAATGTGAATATTAATGACCCAAGCCGTTGTGCAAAATCAAAAGTAAATACATATAATGGTTCACGAAAAATAGAAGAAAAAAATTAACTCTGAACGCCATCATTAAAATCTCGATTTTAACTAAACTATTTACTTTGAGGACGCGTTCGTATCACAAGAAAAACAAGTTGAGGCTCTATTTAACCATTTACATGATTTGTTTCAAAGACGTCACAGATGATTCATTTTCTACTCACTAATAATTTTAGAGATAAGTAAGTGAAAAAATTTCTCCCATGTTACTGCTCCGTGTATTTACGTTCTGGCCCGTTAATAAGAATATTTGTTCTTAAACGAATAAATTAATTCCAAACGTTTCACACAGGTTTATATAAATACTGGATCTAGTAGGACACTACTATAAGAAAAATGCAAGTGTATTTCCATTTAATAAAAAGTCGTTTCAATATACTCGCTGTAAATATGTTTGAAAAGTGTTTACTGTATACTGTACGAGAATTATTCCCATGGGCAAATGCTTGATGGAAATTACTTTTAATGAACGGATCTTTATTGTGTATTGTGTAAATATAAATTAACATATTTAGGAAACAGAAAAAAATATTTTCGACTTACCGTACGTCCGTCGTCGTTGTCGTCTGTGTGTAAGACTGATAGCGGTACAAAAATTAAGAGAGGACGAATTATGGTATAGGGTGCTCATGTAAAACCTAATAGAAATTTATAAAAAACCGAATTTCAAATTCCCAAATGGCACCAATTTAAAACAGATTTTTGTTTATATATCGTTTGTTATAGAACTTATAACATATTAAATTACATACAAAATTGTAAATACAAAACTGCAATGGTATCAATCCCACCTCTCTACGATAAAAAATAGAAAAGTCACTGTCAAAAATTTAATTTAAAATCCTGACTTCCTATAAAATGTGAAAGTCATATAGATGTGAGATCCTGCACCGACACTATCATAGAGAGTGGAGACTCCTTCGAGGCCGCCAGTGTAAGACCTGTGTAGGCTACGAACTTTCATCTTCCAAAAAGATTTAAATAACTATAAAAAAAATAGTAGTTTTTAAATGTATACCTAACTGAAACAGTAATGCTTAAGTTATTAAATATATCCAAGATCAGATTTAATTTACATATTATAAACTTGTTAGTATAGTTGTAAATTAATAAAATAATACACGTATAATCTTGGAAATTTACTGAACTTTAGCACTGGGTTGTAAAACATATTTTATGATTCTATGTTTAATCATAACCTTCGTCACACTCAATATTCGTTAGACAGGTAATTAACTCAACTTATACTACACTTATGACAGCTTCGAGGTATAATTACGAGATTTCAATTCGCAGACCTATAAACCAACCAAAGTAATAAGCCCCTATAAAATATCATTTAATCATTCCAGAAAAGGTTTAATTATTAGCTTAACCCGAGTCTAGAAAAGTGATAAGTTTTAAAAACCAACGTGATGTTGTACAAATCGGTTTACCTTTAATACCCACAGTTCGTAGTCCAATTAACAGTACAATTGTTTTAATCTCTTATAGCTAGCAAATCAAATTAAGGACGTGAAAGTTTGTTTTGGCTAAACTGTTGCAACTTGTGTTTACAGTAGGCCTACCCTCTGGGACGCGGAACTCCATTGTTTAAGAAGTAATTTACACAAGCAGCAAGTTGTGTCTTCCCATGATAAATTATACCTGTTGTTTATAAAGGAAGCAATTTAATTTACTCCCCTTCTTAAGCATCTAAGAGAAATGCGCTCGGCAGTAATTAAAAGCGTTTCTTTATTTCTAGAAGTTAGGTCCCAGGTTTCGATAACGAATAAAATAATTTATTACTTTTTTGTTATTTTGTTTTACTCTTTCTTGCTTCTTGCAATGCTATGTGATCGATGTCTAGTTGTTTACATTGAGGTCCCCTGAATAAAAAATCCGTTTTAGAATTTTTTTGTCGGTCATCTGTTGCCAGTCGTGTGTTGAGCCATATAGCTTGAACGCTTTGACCGATTTTAATCCGATTTAGTATGAGGCATATTTGGCCAAAACACAAAAAAAAATATTTTTTGATAACTCAATATTTAAGGGATAAAAAAATAAAAGATTTTCTCAAAACTGTCTCTGACGTTTATTACCAAATTTTGCTTAAGTGTAGTCTCTAAGGACTCAAATAAAACGCATTCTTCACAATCTCAAAAAAACTTACGATTTATGAGTTATAGTTAAAACATAAAATTGGCAGTGTAGCTGTCTTAAAAGACGCAATTTGTCAATTTCAGTTTCACCTATTTGTTCAAAATGTAATGAAACGTGAAAGTTAAAACTCAAACTTGTGTGCAATATCGCAAATAACAATATAGTACTGTTCAGGAATTATTAGAAAAACAATAATGAACCTTGATCGCTGTATGTATTGAAAAGATTAGTATTTTTGCTGATGAATGAAGTTCAGGTCTTGTGTAGTTACTTGTTCAAGCAAGTCGTTCATGGTTCGTTTTCGTTTTTTTTTATTTACAATTTAGCCAACTAATATTTTTAGCGACTATTAATTATTACTTGATTTCAGATGAGTGAAATATTTCAGTTTTTGCAGTTTAATATTAATCTATATCTCTTGTATCACTTTCCTCTGTACTACCATAAATCTACTAATTATATTCCCAAATCTCTGAAGATGGCGATGTAGTCGTTGGAACGCTTTTAATTAAATACTTTGTTCTGATGATTTGTGTTCATGTTTATCATTTAATGATGTAAGTTTTGATGCGGCTTTGCATATTAACACGCCAGTTTCCTATGAAATCGTTTATCTAAAATGTTTGAACTATATTTAAAATTTGAAAACTTTTTTTTTTTTTCAGAGCTTATAGAAAAATAAATCCATGAAAACATTACAGCTTGACTTATTGCCAGGATGAAGATATTTCCGTATTAAATCTACAGACCTAACAGCTCTTCTTGAAATTATTGTTATGTCCTTTTCACTTATCCTTTCTATTGGTTTTTGTAAATAAGAAAGCCCGATTTTTTTGTTATTTTTGTAACCTAAAATTATTGTCGGAAAATGACTTGGAAAATACCATACCAAACCGACAGCTATTGATATTTATTTTGGCGTTTTAAAATTAATTAATTAAAGATAATTTTAATTTTGATCAGCTTTTAACATGTGTTTCTGTGACACATATTTGTGACACACTTTGGTGGATTTACAAATATCCTACAAAAATAAGTCTAGTGAAAATATGTAAGGGTATTAATTTTAATGATGTTTACTTTTTGTACAATAAATATCGAAACAGCACTCCAGATCAACTTATTATTTATGTTTTGTTCCCTTCTTTTATTGAACTTTTAAGAAAATCTTCAGAGCCATTTGAGCCTTGAGCCTTAAGAACATTCTTCCAATATTTGTGTAATTAAATTTGGCTTAACGTAACGACAAGGGCTCAAACAAACTTTCAACATATTCCGATTCCTGAGAAATATATGAAAAATTTAAAATCAGTAATTAACAACAAACACCTCATAAAAGACGTTGAAGACTAAATGGCTGAGCCTAGTTTGTTAGGCGTGGGACTAAACATTATTATTATTACTAAACGATTTGGAGTACCTGCCATAAATAAATTATCAGGAAGAATACATTTTTATTAAATTTAACAGAAAACAATAGACCTTAATACCTTATTAAAATAGACGCTACTATAAGTTAAGAGGTATCTTACAATGATCATGGCTGATCAAAATATTCTCAATTGAGGTATACAAATTTTTTAGTATGAAAATGTCGCTATAAAATAGGACTAACATAACTTAATATTAAAGGGAGTCATCAAATTATAAATTAATTTCTGAAAACCGTCATTAATGATTTTTATTCAAATTTACTTCAAACAATAAGTTTTAAGGTAATTTTTTCTATTTTATTTTCAAATAATTGGTTATTACCACCTTTGAACTATGTTCATTTCAATCGTTCTTTTGTCATTTGTGAAAGGTATTACTGCAGCCCCAAACCCCTTGGAAGTATTTGGATGTCGTTGAGTAAAATTAAATTAAACAATGCCGTTATTTGAACTGGATATAGAAGGAAACACTGTTAGTCGTTCATATATAAAAAATAATGCAAAATTTATAGATTATGTTTAATGCCTTTGTGGAAGTAATACAAATTAAAGAATTAAAGTTAAAAGAGGAATTAAGCTATCGTTACAACAGTACAATGTTGTTTAAAAAGTTTATTTTCATCCATAGAATTTTGTGAGGTCGGTAGTAATTTAGTTTTAAAACAATAAAACTACTTAACAACAAATAAACTGTCACCATTCTTATTTCGGGAGTATTTTTTTATATAGCTCTACGACTTGGTCAAAGTTGGTAAATTGTATTATAACATTAATAGTAACGGTACAATTTATTAAACAAAAAATCTTTCTAGAATTAATTTAACAGAATTAACTAAATAAGTCTAGAGGCTTATATCCATGAAATATTGTTTCCAAAACTGATAGGACCTGAAATTGTTTTTTATTTAAGTGTATGTATAATATTAACAATAATATCATCATTACTATAGGCACCACATCTCCTCACGTTAAAATACACATATGATTGACAAAATAAAACAATAAAATATACAAAAACTAAATCCTTAATTATTCCGCATAAACATCATTGTTCCTTTGGAAAAAACCCGCATTGAAAATTATTGGAAGGAAATCTAATTACTTACATTCAACAGCAGAGAATAATTTGTCTCGGAATAGAAAGAGAGAGAGAGAGGGAGAGAGACAGCTCTGTTATATCGCGTAAATTACTTCCTAGTCCGTGACGTTTTAACATGCAACATTCAGCTTTGTCGAGTCATTTATTTTACCTCTCGATACACTTTGGATTTTTCACGAATGGCGTTATGTAAAATAAAAATGAATAAAACATTTCAATTGAATGCGTTAAAATCAAACTTAAATGAACGCTCAACGTTTTTATCAAACCAGTGCCAAACTGTTTTAAAATCTGATCTTTCAAGTATTGGATTATGTGGCGACTCCACAAATAACGGATATTTTTTTAGTGGTACCTAAATGCGTTTGGTACCAAAATACAACAGTTATAGACTTCATAGTATTTAAATGTAAAATGGTAATAAATTAATAGGCCTTCGTTTTAACTTTTCCCGAGGTTAAGTCTATTATTAATAAAGATTTTCTCTTTATTAATAAACTAATAATGTATTTGTTAATAAATAAACTACAAAAATTCAAAAAAATATTAAGAACATTTTATTTTTAATTTCTTTATTCTTAGTTTAATTTAATCATACGTGTTTTTTGAATTCAACTTATTGTTTTGTTCAAATTTGCAATGCTTTCGGATACTATAGATAAACAAATACACTATTAAGGTCTTATGTTTTTCATAATTCTGTATTATGTTTACTTGTATTCATTAGAAGGAATTTCTGGGAAATCCATGATAGGATAGATCCAAAAGGGGGCATTTGCTTATGTTTCACCAATATGCCCTTAAAAACTAATTATTAGATCTAAATCTAAAATTCAAACTCGTCTTATAAAAACAAGAACATAAACAAATTAATAAAATGTTTAGTTAATTTGTTTAAATTTGATAAAATGTTTGCTGTTATCTAGAATAAAATTTGACGTGATATATCCTTCCAAAAATTAGTTTGGGAAAGTTCGAAAAAAATGTGCTAAAAATCCTTAACTGATCCAAAATATTAAAAATAAATATTAAAACATCTAATCTTTGTAAGAGAATCTAATTATTGCTGTGAGAACAAATGGATTGTGGCAGAAACGTGTATTATGTAATGTATTATAAAATTTAAAAAGTATTTGTAAAATAAAAATTGTACGTTGGCTGTAAAAGAGAAAGTGTACCCCTTCTCATACTATCACACTCCCAAAATAATTGTATTCCGCGAATGCTTCTAAACCGTTTACTTTTTAGGATTGAAGTTAAATATCTGTTTATTACCCCCTCCCCTCATCTAGAGCTTTCTGTTTTTCCTTTGTAATGCGAATAGATGCAACACAATAGATATTCAAATCCAGGCTTCGCAGTACCACCCTCATTGCTTTTGTGATTTTACCATCGGGCTTTGCACACGATTTATATTTTGTATAGCAATGTTGAATTTTCCTCTTAACAGAAAACTACAAGATAAATATGACAAAACATTGTTTTATATTCCAAGGAATTTTAAGTCAAATTAAAAATTAGATTTTGAATAGTTGAAAATATTTTGATTACATCATTTCATTAGCGTATTAAATACACAGTTTTTTAAGCTCTTTTCACCATTAAAATATTTTTGGGCGTTTATTAAGGGTCTGCAGAACCTTAAGGTTTTTTAAAACGATTGTTTCTCATTCAAATAATTATTAATTTCCCGTGATCATTACAACACAGAGATTTTTACCGTACTTTATCCGACCTTAATGCAACTAAATTTTTTGAATGATAAATAAATTTTAAACAAAACCTTTTTTTTATATTTCCAATATATTTTCTATTTAAAAAACAAAAAAAAAAAATTCAAATTTATCATATGAGACGTCCATGTCGGCGTATAATGAAACATACCCTTGTTTAGAGTAATCGCCTTAGTGTATATATATATATATTTAAAAAAACAATAATTGTAATTCTATAATTGTACGTACTGTGATAAATAAAATTCCCAAAGATAGAGGTACACAGTAATTAACTTATTAACAAAACGACGTCTTTAAAATTCACTTCTTTATATTCATTTTCCAGAGCAATTCTAAAGGTATTCATTAGTGGAAGTAATAAATTCATGAAATGAACCCTTAGAAAGAAGAGTTCAATAATCCCATTGAGCAATGAATCATTCTGGCGTATATTCAACTGGTGAAGCGGGACAGGTCTAGCAGCTGACGCTCTTATATTGAAACAGTCAGCATGATTTCGAATCGATCCGCAGCGCCGTGTTTACTCTGCCTCCATATTAGGCTCCAAGTTCAAAGGAAGGTCACTCCAACCGGAAATCAGTAGTATCTATTGTAAAAAAGAATTTACTTAATGTGACAAATTCGTTAAAGGTTTATTTAATAATGGTTGCTGTATTTATAATTAGTTTTACAAACATGTAATATATCTTGGATTTTTGTAGTACTCTCTTACATGTAGGCTACTTAGTATAAAGTTATGCGATGTGTTCAAAAACCGATATCTAGTTATTTGTGGATATATTGAGTCCAAAATAAAAGTTTTTGAAATTATGTCTCTCTGTTGTGCAGTACTCTACGACCCAAACACGTAAAGAGATTTCATACCCATTTTGTATGCGCCATATTTCGACCATACCACGGGACTTTTTTTCGATAGCTCAAAATTTGAAAGTAACCGCCAAAAATGAAGATATTACAATTTGATCAATTTTGCTTCAAGGACCCAAACAAAACCAAGTTTTTATCGGTAAACAATTTGCCAAAGAAGTAATTTATCAAAATTGTCACTAATAATTTCATTTAAATGTAAGTGAAATGTGAAGTGACTCAAACTCAACTGCAAAATCTCAAGGAAAAATATGAAGTTTCAAAAATAGGTAACAAAAAACATAAATGAACCTTTACAGCCAATAATAAAAGCTAGATTTCAATCAAATAAGATTTATGTTTTAAACTACTTTATATTCAAGCAAAGCAAGTTTAGGCTCTATTTAAATAAATATTTATTTTTTAAAGTCGTTGTTCATGGTTCGTCTTCTTTTTTTGACTGAAATTACGAAACTGGTATTTTTTTCGTAAAGAATAGTTTTGATTGATTCCTCTTCCTTCTTATTGAGTTTGTCAACTATTATATTATTTCATATCGTATTTGTTTAACTTATTAACTCTCATTTATTACAACTAATTTCTGTTACAAAATGGGAATTAATGTAATAAGAGCGTGTATATCTTTAAACATTTTTTACGGTGGGTATTTCTAAAGTAAAAGTAGAAAATTTAAAATTAATTGTTAACAAAAAATCGGCAAAATATTTTACATAATTTATTATTTATAACTTCTGTTACTCTTATAAATTATATATTTACATAAACTAAATTGGTAGTACGGCAATTAGAACAATATTTCTTTATGTAAATAATCATCCTTCCTTTTTTAGTTGTTGAGGTAAAAATGGTTTGTTATAATTATATATATATATATATATATATATTACATATTGAAATAATTTATGTAGTCTGCTTGTAGTATAACAACGTGCTGCTGAAAAAAGTCTGTAATATATTCATGAAATATTGTTAACGAGATTTGATTGATAATTTTTGGCAACTTTATAATTTTAAAAGTCATATTTTAAAAAACACGAAAACAAAAAAGACAATAGTACGAAGGAAGTGTGGGAAGTGGCTGGAAGCACTGCATCGGATCGATCGCCTCCAGGGAGAGTTTTGAAGATTTTATGAGTGTTTCCCGCGAGGCCCGATGTCGTACTGATTGTATTAGCGTTATGTCCGTTCTCCTCGACAACACTTATTATATTTCCAAAAGGTCAGCAATTTTTCATTAATTTTATTTCCTCTCTTGCGAACGTCTCCCGCTGGGCATTGCTTATATCGTCGATTCTATTCTTACTTGACTTTTGTTTTGTAACAGTTCTTACTCTCTTTACGTTTCTCTTATATTGATTAACCTTTAGTTGAAATTATTTGTTGGCGTAAATAAATACAAAGAATAAATCAATTTTGATATTAATTATTTTTGAATAAAATAACTTATTTATTATACAAAGAAAATAAATAATAACTATAAAGTTATAAGTAAATATTAAAACCATGTTTTAAACATTTGTTTAAGGCATGTAGTATTTTGATGACTTGTTATTATATGAAATGTGCACATTGCGAATCCCGTATGTTGGAAGTGCAGTAGTTTACAAAATATCAAATTGTGTTTTCTATAGCTTTACTTTTATTATTTATTTTAATTTTATTGTGTTTTGCACATACACAGGATCATTTAAACCACACCCGTCTCAAATGTTTTGTGCGTAAATCGATTATGCTTGAAACTTGGTTTATAGCTTTACTTTATGAAGAATTAAATATATATGTTAGTGGGATTTGAAATACTTTGTTTTTAAAACTGCCAACATGACACATCATATTACAAGTTAGCTATTGCTGATTCCAGATTATATTTTTAACAATTTCTTTAGTTAGAAACAAGATAAATATCTAGATGAACGTAAAACCCAACATCTCAGTTATTTTAGACAGTCAGAATCATGTTGATAGTATCCAAGTCACTTATTTATATAATAATTAAATTACCTTTGGTTTCCGCCAGGTGACTTCTTTTTATATACACTTACGCGTTTCGAAGCGTACGCTCCATCTTCAGAGTTCTATTACTTTTTCACTCGATTGAGGTCGTTATACATTAAAATATCACATAAAAAACACACGGACACTACATATATATGTTTATAAATTAATACATCGCTTATGATATCGCGACACCTTTGGCGGAAACCAAAGGTAATTTAATTATTATTTAGACAGTCATTTTGAAACGTAAGAATGGGATCAAAAAATTGGACAACAACAGCACCTTAGAAGATTCAACCTCTGAATAGTGTGGTATCTTTTCGATTACGAATTTTTTTAAAAAATAAATTCATGGAAGAGGCGTTACGTAATTTTACTCTATGTGGACATATTTATTTTATTTGCAAGGCGATTTAAAAAAATAAATAAAGGCGGGCAGACATAAAATAGAAAATCAAAGATTATGAAAAAAGAGTATAACATTTAGTGCAAAAATTGTAAAAAATAAAATAAAATTTATAAAGTAAAATTGAGTTATAATATATATAAATATATATAAATGTATACCTGTAGCGTTATAGGTTTGGAATATGAAAATATGAAGGTGTCGTCCAAACGTTTACGTGAAAAAGTTATGAGCTCATAAAATAGGAAATACCTGGAAAAGGATGTGACTTACATAAAAAATGGTAATTATCTAAATGAGAGATAATTAATTAAACTTTAAAATAGTCAGTAACATGAAAAATAAAGAACTTATAAACAATGTTCATTTTCATATTACTTTTATATGTCGCCATTTTGTAACTTTAACTTATAAATAATTAAATAATTTTTATGTTTTTGTCATTGATATGTGTTTCTACGAAGATACAGAAATTTTACCGATCGTTTAGAGATGAAGTTTAAAAAAATAATAAACGTATTGAAAAAAAAAATTTATTCAGAAAAATTAAAAATTGTTGTAAGCTTTCAATTTCTCTTTTTTTCTGATAAAAATAGCAGCTGCAGAGATTTTCAAACTTAGGACTAACTACGTAAAATATCATATATTCCAGCTTTACCTCCATTTTACGACTTTAAAGCTGTCAAATCAGAGAAAAACTTGAATGAATCGAGGTATAAATATAAAATCCATACTATAACAGAAGCCTGTAAATCTCGTCGTTCTACCTCCAGCAAATACAACAGCTGAACTCCTATACTGAATTTACTATCAGTTCCAACAAGGACAAATATTGGGGAAGGAAGTCATGTTGCAAAGTACTACAAAGTACAGATTCTGATCGGAAAATTTTTGTAATAAAACCAACTGAAGCAGAAGAAATAGGTGAGAAGAAGTAGAAGGACAAGAACAGGAATAGGATCGAGAAAAGAGGGAGAGGAATTGACAATACTTTAAAATTATAATCCCATAACAAATATCTTAAAAATATACAATGAAATATAAAATTTAAATAATTTCCTTTAAAGCAAATTTAACTTTTCAATCTTAATTATGCCTTATTTACTCCACGATATGAAAGCCAATACTTAATTTATAAAATTCAATTTCGGATTCATATTAAAGTACCCCGAAATGCAAAATATACACATAAAAATACAAAATCAATAACTTGTGTAAATATTTATAACTGCCATATTGTATGCCCCATTTTTATTTTTTTATTTTTTTAACATCTGATTCATATTCAGCGACCCCAGAACATAAGTGATGTACAATTTATAAATAAATTGTCAATACTTTTGTTATTGTATTATCTTTTCTATTTAGGGGTTGTATTAACTCTCTAAGGGGTAAAATCTCGCCTTAGTATGTTCTAATAAATTAAATGTACAAAAATTGACCGATAAAAATTACAATTTGATATTTTATCAGTAATAAATATATTTTTCGTCTCTAACTATTTATTGTTCTCCTATGTTTTAATTTGAAAATTTCAAGAAACAGAATCCTACCTCTAAGGTTTACTCCTATAAGGTCATCTAATTCGAAACAAATATTTTATTTAAATTCTTCACAATATGCATTTGTGTGAGATAAAATTTTCATTAAGTTTGTAGTTTAAAGAGTTTAAAAAGATGTAAATCCTTACAGCAAGAGTCCGTTTTGAGCCTGGGCCTGGTAAACTGCTTTTCACTGGGTGGTGTGTGGTCAGCTGTTCACGTTCCCTACACAGTAATTTTACCTTTCGTGACCAGAATTCGCTACTAATCGTAACATCTCACCTTTTTCCTCTATGCTTCGTCTACATGTAAACTTATGTTGCCCCTCCCCCATGGGGATCAAACCTGAAACCTCTAGCCACTAGATCCATCGAATAAGGTACATATTTAGTATACGGTTATATGAAACCAGTTAGAAAACTTTTTTTTATACAAATCTTTGAATATTATATTTATATTTATTATTCTTTTATCTTGATATTATAAAGAATTGTTTTTTGTGCCTAGCAGTCATCACTTTATTTTATTTGTATTGTTAAATTGAAAATCATGTGACATATTTGCAGTTTCATTAAATTAAATTGTGTTTATTAAACTAATATAAAATTCTAATTTCTTTTTCTTTTGAGAAAAATAAATGCTAATTTAAACAAGCAAAAGCACCTTTGTCAGTCCAATTCAATATAAATAATTTGTAACCCAACCCACGTTTTTGGTTACAAATAATAAGACAAAGTTATGTTTATATTTATGTTTCTGAAGAAATTATTGACAAGAGATAATTAACTTTCTGGGAAGGACAATTTACTGACCTTTTCTTACGAAGACGTGAAAGTGGATACAAAATTCGTTTAGAACCCTTGTTTTCTCCTGTTTTAACTGGTAATAATTTAACTGTTTAACTGATCACTAAAACAAAACAATAATAAATTCATTATTTCTCATTGCTTAATTTCAAATTGCAGCATTGTTAGGTATGATTTGTAATTTTTTAAAGTTATTGTTACTCTTTGGATGATTCTACAGCGAAGTAGAAAATATGCTCAGTATGGATCGGGAGAAAATATTTTGTTCTGGTGATCCGTGCTATCTTGTGATGCGTTACTGATCCCATTTAGTTGGTAGCGGAACAAGATTGGAATCATACGCATCGCTGATAACATTCGCCCGCAAGAATTGCTGCGAGCGGAGCTTCCTATTGCTTGTCTATTATTTAGATGCAAATAGGTCTGTCAAACACAACTGAATTTAATGGAAGACGTCTCTAAATTGATTACACGATAAACACGTAGAGTAACGACAATGAAGTTTAAATTTGAGGTATAAGAGATTTATTGTTAAACAGCTGTTTATGTTGTGACACACTAAAATTAATCCCAACAATGAGTAGTTACATAGGTATGATAGAAGGTGCAAAGTAGATTGTAAACAACCACCGTCACTAGAGACCAACTGTGTTCATTTACAGTAATTTTTACAACATTATTGAATCAATTTATTTCCTATGAAATGAAAAATGTTTGTAATAAATATAAATAATCTCTCTTTGCGTTTATTCCAGCTTCTACTTTAGTAAAAAAAAGAGAGTGTGCGTGTATGGGAGAGAGAGTGAGTGAGAGAGAGAGAGAGAGAGAGAGAGAGAGAGAGAGAGAGAGAGAGAGAGAGAGAGAGAGAGAGAGAGAGTACAATTACTAATAAAAATACGTTATATAATTTCAATATAGCCAATATGAGTGGAAGGAAAGATAAAATCAGAAATGGGTTAAATATAAAAGGGGATACTATAACTTACGTATATTTTATGTCTTTTTGTTATAAAAATATTTGAAAAACGACAGAATATAGCAAATTTTATAGATATTTTTACTAATTTATATATACTGAGTGATCTAGTCCACTTGTTTCAAATGTGGAGCTGTGGCAAAAATTTTTTTTTTTATTTTGTGGCCCCAGAAGAGTATACCTTGGATCTGTTTCTAGAAATTTCCAAATTTAAAGATCTACATCCTTTCAATGGTCTGTGAAAACCAAACTTTTGAGCATAAAGCTGTTTTCATATCTCTTTTCATTTCAAAATAGTGGCCTAACATAATATCTGCAATGAGATACACGTATCATTATTAAATTATCTTTAATCATGTTGTGCCGTATTCAGAGTTTTTGTTTTAAAAGACCTAAAATCTCCTCACTCCAATTTAAAAAAAAATTCAAATACCTATTAATTGAAATTTTCAAATGTCATACTAGGCCAAGTTGTACGTGAAATGTATAGTACAGGTAGAATGGAGTAGTGTTGGGATGACCCAGCTATGAAGATAAACTTCAATTTAATACTTGATTATTACTAAAAAAGGTCGTAAAAGTCCAAAATGAAGATTATTAGAAACAATTATTTGGTATGTCATTTCTCATCAAAAATAGGTGAAACAACAATAACTATTTGGAGTGTATTTATAAAAGATATTACTGAGCGATACAATGACTGCCTCACGCTTCATGTCTCATGGCTCACGCTTCATGCTTCATACCTCATGCCTCATTCCCCATGCCCCATGCCTCATACCTCACGCCTCACTCTTCATGCCTCATAGCTCATACCTCATGCCGAATATTATCATTCAGGACCATTAAAAAAGGTGTCGGTGATTTCGAGTTAAAACAATTAGGCTTATGTTTCAGGTAAATTATTAAATTTTATAACATCAGATGCAGAAAATAATCAATTTTGTTTATTACCTAGAACTATTAAATTTCAATGCGGCAGAACCTGATAATTACTTGGCAAACATCTAGATAATAGTCGATCTCCGCTCAATCATACCAGGAATAACAGTCACTATGGCGGTAATGATTCTCTATCTTTAATCATATAATCCCAGAAAAAATCCATAAAGGTCGAATTAGGGGGTGATGTCGAATTGGGCCCACGGTCTGTTAGGGCCGTAAAAACGATGGTTGAATTGGGCCCATGGTCAGTTCGGGGCAGTGTCGAATTGGGCCCATACCTCTACAATCATAACCTACAAAATGGAATGCTCGCATCCACCTTAGATTTAAATACATTCAAACATTTAAAATAGATATTTGGTTACGGTTAGGTTAGGTATTAGTGAAGTTTTATTGTATTTATTATCTTACATTATGTTTTATTTTTTAATGCTATCGTACATTAAAATTAAAACGAATATATGATCACCTAACTAATGATAAATGTTGCCCGACTAACCAGGGGCCCAATTCAACCCCGACCCTTCGAGGGTTGACGGTAATCCGCCTAGGAATGTTTAGACCGTGGGCCCAGTTCCACCGTGTCCGAATTAGGGTTTCTTGGTGGCCAAAATACAGGACCATTCCTTCGAATACGAGAGCTAGTACAATTGTTATTGGAACTTCACATTGGACTGTAATGAGGTGACACTCCATTTTGCTAAATATTCTCACTCTATTGCTTTTCTCTTTCAATGTTTTCAATTTGTAAGCATTAACATTAAGTTCAAGAATGTCCCAGTAAGTGACACTTGTAATAGTTTTCTCAACAAACATTGATCTGTTTGAGACACGATCACGCATTATTTCATACATATATCGGGAGAATCATGAACATGCTAAATAAATTAATTTTGTTGCTGAGCCCCCATATTCTACAGTTATAACACAGGTTAACTATCTGGAAAATAGTTTTATCAGATAAAACATTTGGTTCAATTAACTTTGATAACAGCCATTTGTATTTAACTTGGTCACAGCAAATTCAGTCGATTTAGAGCGATCTGCTTGCTTATTTTCTTGTTTAAACTGGATTTTATAAGCATTCAATCCCAAACGTTTATGTAGGAAGTTCTGAAGTTGTTTTAGTAATGCCAAAACCCAAACTGAGTCTAGCGATAGACTTTTAAAGGAAGTTGCCTTTCCCAAAAGCTCCATAATATCGTCCGTTTTGTGTGCTCCGAGTGGTGAATTTTTTATCACATTTCTAGTTTCTTTAAACTGATTGTGCCAAGAAAAATATTCTTCCCTGTACAAAAATGGCGTTGCACTGTAATCATTGATTTAAAATCAGCACAATTTAAAACACAATTCGTTTTCTGTAACTAGTCGCCTTTATTAATGTGACTACTGCCGGATTATGTGTGATGAACGAAGCACAGCCATAGAAAAGTCACCACAATGATGATTTACAAAAGCAACATGTTTATAAACAGTGGCATTCAAATCACTAAGATTGGTTTATTATTACTCATGCCACTTATAATAGAAATTACAAACACTTTTTTCGATGACCTTGTATAACCTTAGTTGACGAAAGTTTCAAAACTACCTCAATTTCAAACGTTACAAATATAAATATACTTTTCAATAACAATAAGAAGTTAATTATTTAATACATACGCACAATGTGTTATTAGACAAGTCTAAGTTATTTTAATTCTAAATACAAACACCTACAGTTTCATATTATGTATTCAAATATTTGAAGCACAAATTCACCCAATAATATTAGATTTATCTGTGTATAAACCAAACGTGTTTGTAATTTCAACTTATGTAGAAAGTATTCAACCAGTTCATTACGAGGTATCCATTGTAATAATTAATGTTTATTGATCTCAAAATAAATTGAATACTTCTGATTACGGTATTTAACAATAACTGTTTTCTGATGTAACGCTTGTTAAATGAAACCTATGTTTTAATGACTGAAATTGATATAGTTGTGCAGTGCTCGTTGTTGTCGAGTTGATGTGGTTGGATTAATATTTCGAACAAATTCGATTTATATAAACGACAAATAAATAGTTACAGTATAACAATGGTTACTGTAGTACCACTTGATCACAATCTCAATGGGTAATGAACCTAATATTGTTCATTATATAAACAGCTGTCAGCTATGCAACGACCGAGTAATCGATCAATAGTTGCAATATATCGGTATCAGTTGGGTTCCTATTGAACAATCTATACTTTAATATACGAACTGATAATGTCCTTTACCTCCATTCAAAGTATTTCTTCCAGAAAAAGATTACTTTATGATTTACAGCAAAAATTTTAGATTAATTATTGACATTTGATTGGTTCTAATTTTGTAAATTTATGACCAATAATTATTGAAACATGTATTATAAATCTCTACTTTTATAAAACGCATCGTATCTCTGTGTCTGTTTGTTAGCTTATAACCCAAGAACAGCTCATCCGATTTTCATACAGCTTTATTTCCTATGTTGATACCGATATCTAGTCACGTTTTAGCTATGTTTACTTCAAATTGATTCATTAGTTCCTACATAATAACACTATTTGCCTGCACTGATAGTACAAAAGCGAGAATTATCATTGTCATATTTTACCCGTTTTCTTAAAACATTCAGTAATAGAGGTGATATGTGATTTGAACAAATCTCCTATGTGATTCGTACGAATTTCACCTGATTTTTTTAAAAATTCAGTTTAGTTATGTCATCATTTACAGCTATAACGTTATAGGGGGTGGGGGGCTTATAGGGTATGGTGTGCATTTGTTTAGAAAATAAAGGGGTAATTCGTTAGTAAATGACTTAGATTCTTTATCTTTCGTTATATATTTGGTGTAGTTCAACTTATAGATGGGCGTTAACGTGGACACCAATAATAATTTAATTCATCATTTTTATTTTTATGAATGAAAATACCTCGAACAGAGAGTATTGAAAAGTTTCAAATGAAATTTAAACATAAAAAATAAATATCAAAAAATCAATCTAAAAAGTTTAGTTAATTCTTTCCCTTTCTGAAAAAAATCAATCGTTAGTGTTGATAATTCGAAGTAAATAAATTAGTTTCGGTTTGAAATAAAATCAAAACTGAAAAATATAAAAAAACTGTATTTCTATGAATAAAAATTACATGCGACTCTGTACATGAACTATTTTTCTGTTTCGATTTCACCATATGTTTCACAACGTTTCAATAACTTCTTCATTCCATCTTCAAAAAATTCAACCGCGAGTGATTTAAGCCAGTCACTTACACTTCAATTTGTCTTCATTGTCAATCTTCTGAGATGCAAGCCACAGTTTAAGGTGAACAATAATTGCTAATAGGAGCTAAATCAGGATTATAGGGGGGGGGGGGTTAAAAATATCGCAACGAAATCGTTTCAATTCACTTACTCTGAGATTTGGGGTGTGTTGGTAAGGGCGTGTGTATTGACAAGTAAAAACAAAATTTTACTGGATAGCACCCCATTTATTTGTTTTGTATAGTTAGTTCTTCTAAGATTCCTTAACATTTCTCAATATGAATCTGCTGTCAGTAGTTCCTAGATCACATAATACGACAAATAAGACACCAATTTTGTCCCCCAAAAAAAAAAAAAAAAAATAGTCGGGAGCTTCTTTACCAAACGTTCTTGTTTAAACTTATTTGTTGTGAGGGGTGACTCATGCAGCCATTATATCTACTGCTGCTTCTTCTCGACGCCCGAATATTAAATCAAGGGTTTCTTCTTGTGATAAAACAATTCATCACCTTTATTTTGGTAAAACTACAAAAATGCATGCGCTTCAGCAAAACGTTTCTACTTGCGAGTGTCGGTTAATATGTTCGGCACCTATTTTGAACACAATTTTCTATAGACCAATTTTCTAGCAAAACTTTATAAAATTACAGCTCGTGAAACATAAAACATCAAACTCAATTGTGACACAGTAAAGCAACGGTTTTTCAATTTTTTGTGTGATTTTGTTCGATCAAATAATCTGTGATCAATGATGGCCTGCAGCTACGTTAATCACCGTGAATGTTTGCCCCTCTCCAAATAAACTGTCTTACTTTTGGTCACTCATAATTAGCCGGTAAACTTCCAAATTTGTGGTCAATTTTGGTTGGCGTAATTGTTAAAACGGATTACTTCTCGGACTTCACACTTGGCGGGATCAATAGTTGTAGCTCTCATTATAAACGGATGGATTTGAACAGCTAATCTTAAAATAACTAAACTATTGTTGGTAACAGCTGACTAATAATTCATATAAATATACCACACTAGCGCCTTCTGTTTGCGTAGGGCGTAGAATACATAGGGGCAAATATAAACCGGACCTTACTTAAAAAACATGTCTAGTCCGTATTTTGCAACTATGTATTTATGTTACTGTAGTTATATTTAGCCTTCGTCGTAACGACATCGTCTAGACTGGAAACCAATCACGATTTTATTGTTGTTCCAAGAAAACCTAGTTTGCGTTTGATTTGTTTTCAATAATGTTGATATATATATATATTAACCAGTGCACACTATTTGAACTATGTATTTATAGTTTTACCTTTTTTTTAATAATGTAAGGTTACGTTATAAGGTATAACTTAATTATGATATCGTAAACTATTTTGTTACTGCACCAATCGTATATGTTTGATAAACATAGAATGCCTCTATTTCAGTTTTTGAAGTGTAAAACATAAGCACTGATAATTATTTTATAAGTACTATAATATAATTTAATTAATTAGTAATAATATTTCCTTGCGGTTTATTGGTTATTTAAAATTAAAAGAAATGGATTCCCGCTCACATAGATGAAGGAACAAGAGGCATTATAAGAAGATATTTTTTAAATATATAGCGTATTACATTGGACTAACGTTTTCACACACCGAACCACAAAAAGCAAGGCCTGAGCTATGTCGGTTAAATTTCATTCAACATTTGAAGGTTGATGTCTCAAACCATTATACTAAGCTATATGTAAAAGAAAATTTTCAAGTATATTGAAAATTATAATAATAAATACCGAACAGCTTTGATGAATATCGCTTTGGTCGAGTTTTAAATACCTATTATAATCGTCCATGACTTATTTATACTCTTTTTTACTGATAACCTATAAACAGGAATTTCTAGACATAAGGGAATACTCTACAGTGTTTCGTTCACTTTTTGAAATTTTGAAACAACAATAATTTTGACTTATATAAATAATATAATTATGTAAATCATACAATAAATAAATACCAGCTGACTTATAATTACTAGACGTACTAGAGGTTTGCATTTTATAAAACAACAATTTTCTATAGAACAGTATTTTCTGCATTTATAGCATTCACAAACTCTAATCAATGCTCAAGGAGTGAGTTACAATAGACAGTGCCTACATACTTCTTCTAAGGCTTTTAATTAGTGCACCTACTGCTTACTGAAATGGCACAATTCGAAATTATTATTGCCGTGATTTCAGTTAACGTCTCGTGCAATAATCGAATTCATGGGTGAAATATTGTCCAGTGTACCATCAATTTATGCGGAAGCATGGTCAGATTGCATCTCGTAATTGAATGTTCGGGAGTTAAAGCTTTTGATCCGATGAGATAGTATGTCTTGATAATGTGCGATGACGTATTCTTTGTGTGGAGCAGTTTATCACACGCAAATCAAATCAGGGACATTCCATTAGGCCAACAGCAATGTTTGTTGCTTACAGTCAATGCACTCTGGCAATTGTGTTCGGTTTTATATATGTACCATGACTACAGTTCCTTAAGACGAAATAAAAATAATGGTCACTGCCAAAACAAGGTAAACAAAAATTAGACTTATAATTTGATATTGTTTAGTCAATAAAAAAAAAATGGTGGGAGTGAATACTTCTCAAGTGTTTTACTACATACTCAGCAACATCAATGCGAGAGAAAGAAAGGGAAACGTAGCCCAAGGATAAGAGGCATAAAGTATAACCTTTAAAAATGATATAGATCCATGTAGAACCGAGTAGATTCATCTAAACGCGTAGATCCATCTAATAGTGCAGATCCATCTTACGGTGTAGATTCGTCTAAACGTGTAGATTATCGCGACTCTTCTAGCAAAGCGTGACGATTGTCGTGTAACGTGCAGCTCCGACTTGTTCAATTCACTTACGAAATCCCTTACCACCTTGTAAGAAGTATTTACTTCAAAAAAAAGTTGGATCACAATTTATACGATTATAGTGACGCTTCTCACGTGGCGTAACGATTGTTGCTTAACGTGACAGATCGATAAATTCACTCCATCTACAATATCCCATACTGTCTTGTAAAAAATATTCACATGAAAACTGCACCTAAAAAATGATATTTAAAAATAAACCCAATTGAATTATTCAGAAAAATGATACAAATTTGAAGGTGGTTATAAATTTTTCACTCGTAAAGCTTGTACTGTAATACTTCATTAAAATAAGTTTTTAATAACGGTCATCAAGATTAATTTTTTGTTACTTTTTTAAAAAACCGTGATTTTCTTTCATAACTCGAATCTGCGTCTCTGTTTCAGATGTCGATAAAACATTTTTATAGATATCACAAGTACTACTCGAAATATGCCAATATTTATTCAGTTGTTTGTAAAAACAGCTGATTAGGTGAAACTTATCTTGTATTTTTATTTAGTAATATTTGTATGCTATTTTTAAACTTTATCCAAATTTCATTACAAATATGACAGACACAATAGGTACATATTTTGTTTAATCAAATTATTTTTTGTAAAAGTTTTTCTAAAGTGATCTACATACACATTAGTGCTCTAACGTGAACGAGAGAGAGCGTGGAGTGAATTTATCGGAACTTAACGTCACACGAGAATCGTCACGTCACGCAAAAATCTTCACGCCTAGAGTAAAATTAATAGTATTTACATTAATTTTGTTTAGTACAAAAGTATTAGATAGTCGCCAAAACTTATAAACATGTCATTTTTTGCCAAATGTCAAAAGTTTTAATGTTCGCAACGAAAAATAACCTTTCTTTTGAAAGACAAAGTAAAATTACTTCATAATATAAAATTAGTTTAGTTAGAAGCTTATTTATAATTTTTAATCTTGAATTCCAAGGTCCAAGATACATAATACATAAACATTTTTACTTTAACTGTACAGCAATTCTAACAATTCATATACATTATAATTTTGTAAAACACAATAATAATAGTTCAAATCATTCTAACCAAAAATAACTTTAGAGGCAAATACAGGGTTTCAATTGTGTCGTAATTTGTCATAAAATAAAAACTTGTATAATATTATGTTTGTGTTGACCTAACGTCCAATCTTGCAAGTATCCAAGCATCTCTAATAAAACGGTAGAGAGATGTGTACAGTTAATAATGAGGACATTGCTATTCTTTCGGACAAATATGTATTCATCAAAGCGCTGAGTTCTCTAAATCGTCAACTCTAAGACTATTCGAGATTGTCGTGGAAACATATCTAACTAGGCGAAAACAACAATGTAACCCTTCTCTCACTGTCAGGCCACATATTATGAATAAAGGGAAATTAATGTGCAGACAAATTTGCCAAAATGGGACACAACACCCCCTCATATTACCGGAATCATTTTGTGGCCTTAAATTGCTAATTTCAATGAGGTATCACTAAAGAAAGAAGAAAATCTAAAGAGCAAACTGTCTTATGGGAAAGAATACTTGAGCTAAGACAGCCCAAAGAACTCCTTGGAAATTATAACAAGATCTGTTCAAGAGCATGCATCAGGTTGCGTAAAAAGAGTTTAACTTTAACATGGTTTCCATTGGAGCATTGTACACACAGTGAACACATTAGAAGGGAGAGTACATATTGTTGGAGCTGCACAATTTGTAAAGAGGATGATGAGACTCCACCTTATCTATTAGTCGAATGTGGTGTAGTGATGGGAAAAGGCTGAAATTAAGATATGGTACCAGATTGAAGTAGAGGTGATACCCACTCTAAATCCATTCATGAAGCTGGAGGGGCTTCTTTAGACTTCCCGAGATGAGTATGAAGGCAAAATAGATCTTTAGAGATCCCAAAGTGTAATTTATCTCCATATCGCAAGAGCAATAACCTCTGTTCTACCGTTTTCCATAGCTACCATCGCTTTCCTCGGAACAATGTACTTGATACTTTTGGGTTGAATAAATATTTTCCACTAAACATTATACAATATAGGGGGTCTTTTTTAACTGTGCCACCATTGGCACTTTGGAAACGGTAAGATGTGCATTAAACTTTAAATGGGAGACTTCACCTTATTTTGTATGTCCATTCAAAATATGAATTTAGAGTTTTTAAATTCGGCCGCCATTTTCCAATATGGCGGCCAACTTTGAAATTTGTTATGGAACACTGAATTTTTTGCAAAAAAACTAATAGCATATAATTTTTCAAGACTTTCTTATACTTGACATTTTTTCATAAACTAAATGGTTTTGGAGCTAGAGCTTCCAAAATTTGAAAAATTACATGTTTTGCCTATGCTTAGGCACCATTTATGGGTAATTTTAACTGTTCGCAAAAGTCTTATCACGTTAGTTAAAAAACAATTTAAAGTTAATATTCATGTGATGTCCTAGTTTCCTAATATACACAAAAACATAAGGAGTAAATAACGTGGTTTATTACTAATTCATTAAATTATACAGGCAACAACAAAAGTAAAGTTCTAACCTTTCCATCGTTTGTAAGTGTCATTTTAGATTTAAACTATAGTGAATATTGTTAAAATATTTTGCAATAATATGTTGAAAAATAGATTCAACAACTTATATATTAACAATTAACCCCACAATAACTGTATATTAGTCAACAATGGAAAGGATTAAGCCAGCTGATTTCTTAACAATCAAACAGCTGATTTTGTTTAATGGGTAACCCAAATTTTTATCAACATTTTCGATCTAACAAGAATCATAATTTTATGTTAATTGTATAAAACACCTACTGGCTTACAACAGTTTGTATTTACTACTGGAAGTAATTACCTTGTGAATAAGATACAGAAATAAGATTAAAAGAATCAAATCCCTATATTTAACAAAATATAGCACTTTTTTCAAAACTTATTTGTACCCCCAACGCAACGGTTCAAAAGTTAGGTATTGTAACATTTTAGGTGGGGATCAATAATTTGTAGGCCTATCAAACGTTTATTTTTCTGAAATTTAATTGCCTGTAATTCTTAAACGTCTAAATATATATATTTTTAAATATCCAGGAATAAAACATTCTTAAAATATTGTTTTGCACCCGAAATAAACTAATACATACAGAGTGTTCCATAACAAATTACAAAGTTGGCCGTCGTAATGGAAAATGGCGGCCGAATTTTAAAATTCTAAATTCATATTTTAAATAGGCATAAAAATATGTCTTATATTTAAATTTTCCTGTAAATCGTATCGTTTCCAAACAACAAATGGTGACACTGTTAAAAAAGATATCACAGTATAATAATATTTAAATTTTTCTGTGCAAGGTTTCTTGAAAAAACCATTGTGTTTCTTCTTCAAAAGTTTACATTATCATAAATTAAACTCATTTATCAATAATATAAAATACATATGTGAAATATTATACTATTTTTCATCATATTGTAAAATATATTCCTTTCGTATGGAAAACTCTTTTTTCAAAAAGTCGAATGATAAATGTTTGTAGCTATTTGTAATTCTGCAGGGAAACTGAAAGTTCCCGTTTCCTCTGTCGGTGCTTGTAAAGTTTTGCAACTTATGAAGAAGTTTCGATGTTTTGACTTTTAGATGAATGGGTTAGTTCCACTGTAAAGTATGACGAATTCTTAAAAGGGACATGCGGTTTGTACACGATATAAGATCACGTTGTGGATGAAATATGTGGCGCCATCTTTATCTGATGGATGGAAGGACAGAGCTTTCTGTAAATTGAACATTTGTCACTGGCTAACTTACTTCGACTTCAAGAGTTGGCATTAACAAACTTTGTTTATTTTCTTACATAAAAATTCTGAAGAATATTTAACACTACGAAAATAATAAATAAATAAGAACTCTGGTGACATATAATTATTGTGATCTATTTACTTATCGATTTAAAATTTGAAAAATACATATTTACTTACGTTGTTAATTATAAAACATAAAATTTAAATCCCCTTTCCTTAAAAAATAATTAAATAAAGATAAAAACAATTATTACAAAGTACTAATTCAAATTTAAATAACAAAGTAAAGTGTCGGCGCTGCTAAAATTCATAATTATAATTTAAAATTCTAAGCACCCACACTTTACCTTGTAATTTTAATTCTATTAGTACTTTGTATTAAGTGTTTTTTTTTGGTTTTTTTGTAGAAAAGTGAGTTTAAAAATAAAAATTATTTTAATATATTTTGTCTAATTTTTAGTTATAAACAATTTGTTTTATGTGGGTTTTAATTTTTAATTTTTACTTCACTTTTATTTTATACTTTAGTTGTAATCAAATTTTATTCTTTCAATTGGTAGGGCAAATAATTATGATGCTTTATTCCGGCGAATGTCAACATTGCAACTTGGCTGTGATAGCATAGCTTTGAACAAATATCACAGATTTTGTCACACAATTTGTTGATCGCCTTCTCGAACGTTGCCAGACTAGCATTTCGCTCTTGCCGCTGTTGTCGATCACGTTCTAAGCGAACTTTAAGTTCTTCAAGGGTTTCCACAGAACGTCATTGCGATTTGTGTTGACGATCAGATTGTAAACGTGCTTCGCGTTCTTTTTTTGTTTTTATTTGAAAAATAATAACCTACTGCCCATTTGTACTACCCAAGCATATACTGCGTATGTGTACATCACCTGCTGCATATGTATACTACACATATACGCTACTGCGCATGCGTTTTCCCCATTATAAACATGTGTATATAACAATGAATTGTCATCCGAGATCAACATCTATAAAAAAAATTCAAATTATTCTATCAACAAGAAGTGTCTCAATTAGAGCTTCCCACATTTGATGACAGACAATTAGACGTGAAAGCAAACTAAAAAAAAATTGTGTAGGCCTACAAATAGTAGCTTTTATTAAATAATCCTAAATAGATAAAATAATTGCTCATCTGTATACTATAATAAAAAAAATCAACCTTGTGAAGTAATCGTTTATTCAAACAAGAAAAACAATGAAAATCTATTCAATATACTATAATTCTCTCTGGTTTACAAATATTTTCTTTACAAAACAGTATTATCATTACAAGTTTCCATAATGTTTTAGAAATTAAAACTCCGCGATAGCTGTCAAAGAGGTAGCAGAAGTTATCATGCTTCTATGCAATAACATTGAAGGTAACAAAAACACTGTTAGGCAGATTAATCCATTGACATGAAAACAAAGCAGCTGTTATTATCTCGGAACGGAAATTGAAGTGTATTTAGACAAGAGCGATTATAGATGTTTAAAACATGTCATTACTAATTTATTTAACTTATCCTATAATGAAGATTGATGTTTCCTTCAGTTTAAGGAACGCCCAGTAATGGTGTTGCTTCCTGTTCCGGGTGTTTTAACATTCGTATCCTGAAATTTCGATAACATTTCATAAGTTTAGATTGGTTGGGTAGGTAAGTTGTTCCTTACAACTTGAGTTTGGCCTTTAGATAAGAGAAGGGAAGATCGAACTAATCATGTTTTTTCGATCATATTCCTACACTTAATTTGTGTTAAAACTAGACGTAGGATATACTAAACTCGAAAAATTAAAATCAAATAATAATGTAGGCCTACAATACTTTTTGTTTTCAAAATATACATTGGTTAGCAGTAAACCAAATGACATTCACTAAAACTTACTAGCCATTTGTTAGCAAAATGTTTAATACTGGAAATATTATTATAGCAATGTAATAATAATATTTAATTACTTTTAGTTTTATTGAGATACTCCATTATTAATTTTTTTTTTTTAGAAGATATACTTGGTAATGTAGATATTTTAACACATTCAATTAATTCTCAACTCTCTATACAGATCATACATTATTTATAATTGGTCATTAAGTTGAGATACAAGATAAACAAAATGAATGTTAAAATAAATGTTTCAAAATCTTGCTTTGTGAATACTGCTTTGTAACAACCAATAACCTAATTTGTATAGTTTTTGGGCCTAAAGTTACTTCAACATTGAATAGACAGTCATTATACAGCTCGTTCACAATCATGCTTTACCCTAATCCTCGTTGTTATGGTACAGGCCTACGCTTGGTTTGCTGCATTGGACTTTGCCATAATTGCCAATCTACTCTCAATTATGTTAACAAGCCTACAGTAAAGGGTAACAATACTAAATTATAACATAAGCTCATATCCTTCCCGAATTTCTGTAGTGTAAAGCCACAGAGTGTAGATGTAACAATAAGTGGTCTAATAATACTTAGAAATAGCTTGTCTAAATTTTATTCCGGTACTGGTAAAAAAAATAAAGGAATCTTTCAACTCTCATAGATTATAGGTATAATTTGTTTTAATGAATATGTTGATAAAATAATTGTTTTAAAAATATATCAAACTAGATAATTGGGATGAATTTTAATTCAAATAATAGGACATATTTAATTTTTAGTTTCATTCCAAAAATGAAACAATAGTACATTTCCCCCTGAAATTCTGACGTGCATGTTTATTCAAGAAACTAAGTAATTATAAATAAATTGGAAACCGCATTTTTGAGGGAACAACGCGTAGAAAAGTGATATTAATTCTCTTTGAATTGTTACAATTTGGATTGTTGAGATATTTTAGTATTGTGGTGGGTGGACGTAATAATATGGTGAAATTTTAATACGAAAATTCAAAGTAATTTTCATTAGACTGAATAAGAAATATCTAGTTTTTAAATCAGTCCCAACTACTTTAATTAAAATATACTAAAACATAGTTCCTTAATCCTTCACTAGTTCCGTAACAATTTATATTCAGGAGTTATTGGTAACATTATTTTTTTTTTCAACCTCATGTTGAAGAAAATACTGTCCACGATTTAAAACAAAAATACCAAAATAAACTTTGAAGATTGTTAACGGTTACTTTTGTTGGAAATGTGCAAGAAATTTGTGAAATTCATTGCAATGTTTATAGTTATTGTTTAATTTGTAGTAAAATATCTTCTATTTTATTACCATTATAAGCCCCTTATTATTTTGTAAAAATTTCAAATATATTTGCGACAAATAATTCTTACACAATAACAAAGAATTGACAATTGTAGGCCAACAGGATTGTATTGTGCATTTTATACTGGTTTATATTATATTACCGGTTTCGACAATCAAATTGTCATCATCAGATTTCTTCCATCAGGTACATCAGCAAATTATTATAGCTTTGTATAAAACACAACACAACACACGACAGATGTTAAAACAAACAAAAGTTTTTTCACCATGTTTTACGATGAAAGTCTGTAGTGCACAGATAATTTAATTTTTTTTAAATAGGTCATCTAACGTAAAACATTAATTTTCTTTCCATTATAAAAGTCTTTAAGTTCTGCAAATTAATGTTGAACACCATTATAACATAGAACATAACTCATATTATTGAATGCACGTGCTAAAACAATATATATAGACATGATATTTGTATATGAAGGAGTTAGGAGTTCACATTAATGAAATGAGTGTTCTTTACTTTAATCGTAACACCATACACATGGTGAAGAAAAAAAACTTTTCTTTGTGTTAACATGTGTCGTGTAACGAAGCTTATTGGCAGATAGAAAAAAAATCTGATGATAACAACAAGACGGTTGTCGAAACCGGTAATTTAAGTTGAAAATAGGATTGTAGACAGAGAGGATCTAGGAAAAAAGTAAGCCTAGATAATAGATATCATTATTATTTACCCTAATTGTACTCAAGTTTAAAGTATCTCAAAAGACAAGAATGTAATAGAATTCTTATATAAAATAAGACAATCTTTCTAACGATGTGTTGATGAAATCAATTTTTTTTTCACAAAAGTCTTACTACGTATTGGTTATGTATTAAGTACAGATTATGTACCAACGTACTTTTCCAAACATATGATGTTTAACTTTTTTTATTGAATAAATCTAACGACACAAGAAACCTAAACCATACTGAGAGGAACAAAAAGTGACGTTACGCAAGATAATGGCACACTGTTTAGATAAGCGTCAGCTGTGGCTTCTCCATAATATTGCTTTGCTATCATGGTTCTGGCTGATTACCCTCTGTGGACGATAAGCCACCGCTGAGTGAGTGCACAACCTTTTAATACCAACACAATAATTAGCAACGAACCGTAGCCTAAAGTTACCATCGCAATATGACCTTTCACTGAGTTATGTGGCGTGGAATAATCCCGTCTCTGCGTGAATACATTTTACCAGCAGGGAAATATTTATTGACCTTATTTGACTATCTGCCTGTAGTTTTGAATAATAAATATGTATTTATTTAAATACTTTATTTATTCAAGAAAGATATGAAAGCATAACTCTTATGTAAAGAAAAATGAAATAAATAATAGTAAACAACATTCATTTCACTTATGGTTAAATCCTTTATGTGTTCTAGTACTATCATCATGTTTATTAATGTATTTATATACAGGGTGTGTCAAAGAAGTCGGAACACTGAACGTCATAAATCCAAACAGTTTAAAAAATATATGGACAACGTATTTCCAAATATTTTTCGCTGGGAATCGAATGGCGATATCAGATTTTGGGTCCAAGGTCTCTAAATGGGCCCCGTGGGCCCATTTTAGAGAATTTTCAATAGAGAACCTTAATTTGTTTCTCAAATTCGGATTCTGTGGGAAATTTTACGTCCTAGCCATTTATGGGTTACTAACGTCCCACGCAGAGCCCTATGGCCCTTTGTAGGTCTCCTAAAAAGATCAAAAAGAGCCTGTATAGCACAAATCTGAATTTGATGAAGACACCTTATTTTCATCTTAAAGATTAAGTGAGGAATTTTTCATTTCAGCCCTTTGATAAGACCCTTTTATGCCCTTCGTGGTGTCAGAAAGAAATTTATTTCGATTCAATGAGGAAATTTATAAGAGTAAATAAAATAAAATAATTTAAAATTTATAAAATAAAATATAAATTTATATTAATTTATAAAATAAATAAAAATTTCCTTATTATTTCATCTTTTACCAAAAAATCTGCTTTATTAAACTTTTGAGAAATCGAAGGCTTTAAAAAGGGGCACTATGATCGTCGAAGGGCCTGAAAAATAAAATTCCTCACTGAATCAAAATCTTTAAGATGAATATAAGGTGATTACATCAAATTCAGATGTGTGCTATATTGGCCCTGTGCAAATATAATATCTGTTAATATAAAAATTTGACGTTAAATATAATATATTAATAATAAACTAAAACACTAAAACAGTAAGGTTTCAATTAAACTTTAAACTGTTTGGTTAATTAGTAATATGTACAAAGAAACGCTATAAAACCAACCCTGTGTCATCTACGTACACAAAGAAATCTATTTGACGGTTTTTTTTTTTTACTTTATAAATTTGTTTACTTATTTGTTTGTCATAATTTACACATTTGTACTGTTATTGAGAGAAACTCACATTATAGCTCATATTTAAAGTAATCTATAGCAATATGTTTACATACATTTTCACCGAGTAGCATGTACCAGAAAAAAAAGAATTCATCAATGTAAATATTATTGTGTATCGAGTTGGAGATGACGTCATTTTTTGTTTGTTAAATGATCATGGATTGCTGGCATGTGTTTCAGTATTACTTTGGACGTTTGTATTTGTCATTGGTTGCATCGTTTAAATGAAATGTAATTAAAATCATTATTTATATTTCCTTTATGGTAAACACCAAATTTGAAGTTACGATAACAATATTTTATGGACATCCTCCAAATTATAATCAAACAGTAACTTATAATGTTTTTTGTTTGATATTATTATTTCTGTAGTTATATGTAAAAAAGTTGTTGTGAATTATTTACAATTTTTATTATTTATTTAGAGATCATAGTTTTATATTTGTGTGTTATAACTAATGGATATTACAGAGTTTGCACTTAGTTAATTTTATGTTTTTTCAACGAAATAAGAATAATATTAAACTTAAATATTATAGGCCTAATATCATAATAATTTGTGAAAGTAGAACAGGAGCGGAATAATTACAAAAATAGCCTACACCAACAATTTATGTGTTTTCATAATGTATTTAAATACAGTGAAATTGAAACAGGAATTACAACTTAATGTAACATTAAAATTAATTTATTATATGAAGTAAAATTTTCTCCCACTCCTAGCGTTGCCTCAGTATACTACTATTATTTCATAGTAATTCCATTATCAAAACTACCGAAATAAGTCAAGAGACCTAAAGTGAACGAAAAGTGGCAGAAGTCGTAGTGGATAAATAATGAGTTATAATTGAATTATTATTTTATATTTGTTCCTTTTTACTTTAACACTTAGGAAATTTCAATAGTAAATATTAAATTAATTCTTAGCGGGATATTGTTTTGTAAACTGATCTTTTAAAGATGCTTTCATAAATTTGAATTTAATTAATTTTTAGTTTTAAAAACATTCATATCACCTTCCTTCTTGAATTATTAAAAACAAAACTATTGAGATTCATTATTTCCCTTTCTTTTTCTTCTCTTTTTATTAATCTCCATCACTGAAGATGGTAGTATTACTTATAATATTAATTTTATATTATAGGTATACAATTGCCAAATTATATGCAATGCTCGTATAATAGGTTTCTATGATGTGAACTCTTGGTGACTCATATAGTGAGTACGGGATTTGTAATGTCGAGGTAGCCTAACTGGATCTACACATTTTTCATCTGACTTGGTCCCTCTTCCATTTCTTATCAGGTATATTTTATGTTTTTTCTGCCCTTTTTTACAAGTCCAGAGTATTTTATTTCAATATTTGGATGTGTTCTGTGTAGAACTGTAGATTTTTAAACTTTAAATAGCAAGCATCAGTGGCCTTAATGTTAGATCTTCATTTAGGGTGTAATTTGTAAATTTTTATTTAAGTTATTGGATAATAATTAATATGTATAATATTAGCCAATGAAAAATTAATTGTTAAATGATTATTCATATTAAATAATAATGCAGATAATTGTTGTTATTAAACTTACTTTTAGTGTTCCGATAACTTTCTATAGAGTGATTTTTGACTTTTTAAATAGTTTTGTAAAGGTTTATTGCTATATATAATTATTGTTTTCCATATGTTTCAAATTAATTGGATTGTCGTGATAATAGTTATTTCTGGATTTATTAAAAAAGTTCGACATGCAAATCCTTTTATTGGATTTTATTCAACATGCAATATACGGTTTACCGTTGTATTAATAAAATCCAATTCAATCGATATATATTTTTATTAACTTAATAATTCTAAGAGTTTTCAAAATTATGTTTCAAATTGTTTACTATTTGACAGTCTATCATCTGATGGTATATTTCTCTATTATTGTAGTTTATTAACAACTTATTCAGCTCGGCTTAAAAATGTACTGTAACTCTCTATTTTTAATAGAGTTCTATATAAATATATTATACTACAATTCTGATATTTATTAATTATAAAATTGTTAATACCTTTTGTTTTAACATTATATATCACTTCACGTTCTCTTAAATAAAACGCAAGAAGGTCTACCAAATTTATTTCATAATCGCTCATTTTTCTTCGGTTATACCGTACCGCAAGAGAATAAACTTCACTAGAAAATCCCTTTTGTGACCTTAAGAATCTCAAGGCATAATTTTAACCAAAGGATCATTTTTTGACTCTTCACATAACTTTATTCACTCTACATAATATATTGTATTTGAAAATGAAAAAATATATTGAATTGTGTTAGTTACAATGGTTTTAGTAAATTTAACTATGATATATATATATATATATATATATATATATATATATATATATATATATAATATAAATGATAATATTATACAAGTAACTATCGATTTTAATACATGGGAAACGTTAAAGGACAATCATGCTATTAATATTTCATTATGCAATATATTCTTGTTTGAATGATTACTACTATCTTAAATATAAAGTAACTAATAATTAATTGTATTAAGATTTGCTTCAATAAACAAATTTAATGAAATTAATATAAGTGTACTCTCTAAAAATACTGTAGACCTGTATCCCGTAAGTGTAATAGGCTATGTTCTATAAGATGGATATTAAAGGCCTAATGTAAGTTATTATGAATTTGTGTTTAAACTAGTAGGAGGAAGTAAGAGTCAATATAATAAATTATATGTCTATTATGAAATAAATGTTTATATATTTAAATAGTGAAATAAATATTATAAGAAATATTTGATTAAAATTTTAATGATAAGAATAAAAGTTTATACAAAAATATATAGGCCTATGTCTACTAACAACGACTTACCTTGGAATAAATTTGTGTATAAAATAACCGTACTCTAATATAACCTAACTTTTAAAATTATTAAGTTGTCAAACACAATGCAGTATAACTTATACAGTACACTAAATCAATCTATAGCATATAAAATAAATTATCGAAAATAATTTTGTCAATAAAGTACCATTTATTATTTTACATATTTTACTTAACATGTTCAATTTGAAAACTTAAAATGTACGTGTTAAAATTAGACCAAGGTACTGCGACTCACACATCACTAAAACCAAATGAAAATCAAGAATAATTTGTCAGTAAAATTGAAAGTGTAAATGAACTATCTTTGAGCTATATTTATATATTTAAATAAGGAATAAACTTGCTTCTATTGTGTCATAAACGCGTCTTCAGCTGAAGTGGTAATTGATTACAAATCAAATTTTAAGTTTCATTTTAATTTAATATCAACTATTCATGAACCGAAATATATTTTTACTTTCGATTTTTCACACGATTTTGATCGTTAATCTTCACATTTCACTTAAATTTGATGAAATTTTTAGTGCCGATTTTGAGAATACCATTGTTCATGTAGTTGCATATCACTACCCAAAATTTTGAGTTATTGTAAACACAAAAATCACAATATATGGTAAAAATAAGCCCAAATAATAAATTTTATTAAAAAATTCTGTTGAGTACTTCACAGACAACAGACAACTCACAACTGACGACAAACAGGCATCACCCAAAAAAACTTTTTTTATACTCAGGTGACCTCAAAACATTTATATCCACAAAAAACTTGATATCGATTTTTTATCCATCACCAAACCTTCTCTACATACATGTGAGAAAATATACGTACATGAAAACCATATACGTACATGTGAGAAAATAATAAAATGATTATAGATAATAAAATATATTATATATCCTTACATTGATAATTTTGGTAATAACTTAATGTGTTATTTAATAGAACTTTTTCCTAATTACACAAAAATATATACATTTTAAGAAGAAGTTGGAACCCTTTATCCGTAACATTTTGAGCGGAAATAGATTATTGCTACAACATAGGGCGCACGTCTTTACTCAAGAGTTCTGGCAGTCATAAAAGAAATCCAATTTAAAGTTGCGAGGAAAGAGTAGAGGGGGGAGGGGGAGGGACGTTGACGAGTAATTATTGCAGTTAACGGGGCAATTCAAGTTGGATCCATGTAAATTACACTGGGGAAAGTCATTACGCCAGTCTGAAACAACAATACGATATCACAATAAGATAGAGTTATCTTGCTCACTCCACGCACACTTTTCCTTTAGTTTTATCGATCTTTATTTATAAGTCGGTTCATTATACCCTTGGAAACCAATCTTGTTTTTGTCATTGCTTTAAACATCCGAGACTTTTATTACCCCTTTCTTAAAAGACACAATGTTCTAAATATATTAAGAAATTTGTAAGAACACTCCGACTAACAGGTTTGTGATTTGTTCATTCTATCCACTCAGAGGACTAATTTGGTATCATTTTGTTAACAAAAAATGAAGGAACTTTTAATTCCGGATGAAGTAGGCCTAAGAAAGGAATTAATTCATAATTTTACAATTAATTAATGTAGAAGAACATGATTTCGGGTGTAAAGGTACAACTGTTTAAAGAAAGTGCGTGTGTTAGTTAACTTCTAGTTTTCGTTAGTCTAATAGCCATAAAGTAAAGATGTTAACCCCCCCCCCCCCCCCGACAAAAACATTACCTTAAATGTAACTAACACGACTATTATCTCAGTTAATATTTAAGTTAAAAAATTTCATACTTCGCCGAGTGCAACTTTCCTACGATCCAGACTTTATCTCTCATTTGCTTCGATAGTGGTGAACCCTAAGCCTTACTGATATCATATCTGCCTAAATATAAAGCAATACATTTTAGATTATTTAAGAAGGTATGATGGTACCACGTTATTTAACGTCTCCCCTCACTTCGCTCTTGTTAAGTACTTGTCCCTAATGAGCAACGTATTAATTATTATTTACATATAGCCAACTGTAGCAAACTCGATCTAAAGTTCTTTTCTTTGCAATTTAACACATTTGACGATCACCTGAACGTTAAATACAATTTTAAAATTTGTATAACTTACTAAACTTTGAAACAACTTTTAGGCAGTTTTTTAGACTGTTGTTAATTCTCGACTCAAAATTTGTGCGATGTTAATTACAAATTCTAAGTGATAGTATTTCTCTGATGGTAATGACCGAGTTTTTATATTCCTAATTAACAACGGATTACCCAAAATGTTATTGAAATTCTAGAGCAGCTTTTCCTTATCGTATATTAATTATACATTTCAAGTTATAACAGTAAATATTTCTCAGTATTTCAATATTTAACAGTAAGTTTTTGGGATGAAAAAGGCTAATGCGTTCAGTTCGTTTTCTTAGAGCTATTTTGTTTTTAATTTCCTGAAAGATCATAAAGAAAATTTGGGAAAAACCTATATTTTGTATTGATTGTTGTTTAGCCTTAGAAATACATTTATTTTATAATAAATAACTTTTTCACTTAATTGTAGTTTTCTTTAAATGTTATCATTCTACAAAATGGCTGCAGACAACAGAATAATATATTGAGTACTTTGAATCCAAATTACCTAAATAATGAAATATGCATAATTAAGTATATAACACAAAGTGATAGTTACAATTTTTCAATGGTGGACAAAATCATATATAAAGTAAAAAAAACAAAAAAAAAACACATTAAACTCATAACAAATTACACCGTAATAATAACAAGAAGAAGAAAAAAAGTTTGAATACAGTACACACCGATTTTTGTCAATCATATCGGCAATTCCTTCAAGAAATATGATTATAACATTTCCTGCATTACTAAGAATAATCTATCATAATATTTAAACTGCTTCCAAAAAAACAAGACTTATATAATAATAGTGGGCTATACAAACTAACTTGTAGTGATTGTGATAAACATTATATTGGACAGAAGGGTAGAACATTCAGAGAGATTCAAAGAGCACATACCTAACAGCAAAAACACAAAATACCAGTTTCAGAGTTCGCAGAAAATTTAATACATAACCGACACTCAAATACCAGCATATAAGAGAACGTTTTGGTGTTACATAAATTAAATAAATCACAACGAATGTCATCGAGGAGTATGAAATTTACAGGCATTACAAAAGTGAACCTGATAACATTTTAAACGAAAAACTCAGTTTTGCATCTAATAGCCTTTATGATTTAATATATGAGCAACATAAAACTAAACTGATCTAGAAGACAACACAAAGTATGAAATTAAAATTCAAAAACATTTTAAAACTAGTCTTCCAGTTAATGTCATAGAAATATAACTTTTTAAACAGCGACCAAACATATACAGTTAAACATTTAAATATTATTCGACACATACAGTGAATGTACTAAATGTGTTATTTAACATTTAATGTTGTGTAATGTTATATTCTATAAGTGGACTTATAATGATCTGACTGAAAGATGCTAACTGTGACAGTGAAACATGTAGCCACATAATATAAAATAACACTTAAAGAAGACTACAATTGACAGAGAGATATGTACTATATTTCGTGTTCCTGTATTATGGAAGGTACCGACAAATTTGGAGGTATTATAACCATAGTCCATATTATGGGAAACATTGAAAACATTGAATACTTACGAATTATGAAAACGTGTATTACAAAATTTTAACAAAATCTGGTAAAGACGTTTAGTTTTCAAAGTCGATAGCTTTCCTATTTCAAACCCGTCAGTAACCAACGTTCAGTTCCAAACTGAGATTCAGTTCTGTACTCAGAATTTTTGCCGACTTAGTGGACAATATAATTTGGGTCTTAAGGGTCATTGGCTAGCCATAATTTTAAAAAATCTGGACATAACAATAGAAAACTTAAGCATTAGTAAAAAAAATATATTCACTACCTTCACTTTTACTAAAAGAGATGGGAGAAAGAAGAAGAAATGTTTTAAAGAGTGACGGATATTTTAGTTAATCTGTTAAGAACAAAACTTAACTTCTTTTTTTTTTAATTGAATATTTTTGTAATGAAGGAAAATCAGCCGATACATTTCATAATTTGTAACTTTAGTTTATTGTAGTCAATTGGACAGTAAGCACTAATGTAGTATTTTTTCATGACAAGTTTTTTATACAAAATTAAATGTTATATTTCTAAATGACGGCTGTTTACAATAATTTTCGATTTACAGAAGTATGAAATAGCCTACATTCAGCCAAGTGTAAACTGCAGCATTTACACAATTTTGTTAATAATATGGTAAATCATCTGCTAAGTTAGGGCTACTAGATATCATTGGGCTATTTATCTTCTGTAAGTGTAATGCTTTACGCTTTACATAACACCCACATTTTCGCTCTCCAACACTGTGTGGCAAATTACTTAACCGTATTTAGTAAAAAATAGAGTGTAGCCTATTGTTTCATCACAGGATATATAATAAAGAAGTAATATTAGGTACAGTTTTAAGTAATTTTCTATTAATGTTGGTTATATTTGTTTCTATAAATTATTGTTGTGTTTTGTGTGTTTATAGTTTTGAGACAACAAATTAGACAATGCTATAATAAATTAACATATATATATATATATATATATATATATATATATATATATATATATATATATATTTTTTATGTAAGTATTATAACAGAGAACAAATGAGACTTTGACATTTAAGTGTGTTATGTGTGTTTAAATCTTGAAATTAAAAACTTCTTATAAAAGAAAGATACAGATGCAGATTTTTGCACATATAAGAAAACTCAACGAGACTATTTTGTAATCTCGACAAAAAAAGTACAAAATGAAAACTACGATATGAAAGTATGACGAGTATATTTAAATTTTAAATAATTCAAGCCAAATTGTATTGCCATGGGGAAAAAACACGATGTCTACTCTGTTTAAAATTTAGTCGTCCATGAATTTTGTAAATTAAGATTTATAGTGAATTGTACACCGAAAATCGACGCTTTTTACAGGGTGTAATTGTGCCACGTTATTTAATAGAACCTTAAGTTCACTTAGGTGGGTCTTCATTTATTTGATATATTAAGTTCAAATAACTTAACAATGACTTATAAGGAAGAGATTCAAAATGTCCTTCCAAATTTAATTTAAAGAAGCAGCAGAAATTGTAAGCGATGTTAGCAGATAGTCACACATTTCAATTATGTTTTCGTCACTAATGTATTTACATGTAGTAAACTTATTTTACGATATTATCATATATTGAAATTTGTGTTTATTCTTAACTTGTTAACTATTTTTTTATAATCAAAAGTTTTATTATATACATATAAAAAATTATTTAAATTTTATTGAAACAAAATTATTTGGAATGAATAGTAGTAACATACAAACCTATGATAAATAAAAACTATATACTTCTTGTTAAATTGCATTCTTGAGTGTATGAATACAATAATTTTAAACTATTATAAAACTAATAAAATCAATAGTATTTGAAATGATGTATTATTGTTATTGTCTTCTTACGTGAAATTTAAAAATATTGAAGATGCTTGACTAGTGCTTCAGTGTTCTTTTAATTGTTGAAATATTGAAAAGGTTTTTTAAAGCATTTAAACACGCAGTGTAAAGTTATTGATGAATTGTTTATGTTACGATGGGAGATGTTTAAATACAATTCCAATTCCGTAGAAAATGATTCCTTACTCAAATGTTATCAATTGCGTGTTTACAACTTTATTTTATTTTCTATGTATATCTGCTGTATACCTAGGTAATATTTATCACCTTGAAGCAGCTGTAATCATGACAAAATTAAATGTAACAAAGCTTGACAATTTCTGGAAAACTTCCAAACATTTGAAGGACGAAAGCTCGTTTAATTTTTTATAAGGAGGGGGTTCAACTGCAACATCGATTCAATTCGCCGCAACCTTCCCTTCCTTTCCCTCAGATACTTGAAAACTGCACTTCCATCAAATCTTCAACGAGTTGTTGCACCAAATATTTTAATTTTTATTATCTCGAATAAAGACGTTTAAGAAACTCATATTGACGGCGTTAAGAAAATATTTATGAAAATGTTTATATAGTCTTAACTCCTAGTATTTGTACTTTCATTTCAGTTTTACCGGATTTCCAGTCGATATTAATCCCTTTGTAGATAAAGCGAGGCGTTCAATTGTCTCAAACGACAGCCGTTTCTTTCAATTTAATAATGGTATATGAAGTTAACTACTTGAAACTTAGTCAACTCATTAACATCACAAAAATTGACATTTAAATTTAAAACCATACATGTTAAAATTTACATATTAAACGATACGTACAATTAAAAATAGCTGAAAATTCTTCGAGCCGGTGAATGTACTTAGCGTTGGTCGTATTTTCATTTTTCGGAAATGACTGAACGACGTGAATAGCGGTGCCATTAAAATGCAAGAAATTTAAGTGGAAACCATTTGGATGATTAAACAAGCTTTCTGTGGCTATGTAATCGAAATCACAGAACTTAAGGAAAGGTATAACTGCACGTTGGTGAAGTTACCTTCCCTGAACGACTCACTTCACACATCTAAAATGACGCAGTCAATTACCAAGTGCGGGATATGGTCAAACAGAAACGTCGACGAATTGAACGAGAACTTCCATGTGGAGTGAGGATACGCAAAGATTGCGTATATTCCATTTTGAGTAGGGGTTTGGCATTGTGGGGAGTTCCCGTGAAATTGATGCCGAAAACAACGTAGAACAGAATAGAAGCAACCCTGTAGAGCATGCATTCCACAAAAGGGAGAGCTGGACCGACTTTCATCAGATTCAAAGTTTATTGATGAAACACAACTCGTCGACAAGCTTGCGACAGTAGGACGACATTTGTTGCTTCATGTGTAACTGAACTTTATTATTTATACTGACTTGATACTTGAAGAGACGGTAATATTAGATGAGCTTGGATTTGATACTGTATATTAAAAAATAATGAATATTTTACTTTATTTGGGGGTGGGCGATTCAATCGTTAAAATTAACAAAACTTAATGGGATTTCAACACTAAGCACAGAGGTTTGTTTTTGGACTATTGATAACATGGACGTGCGCATGGAGTGATCCTTCTGCTCGAGATGATGAAGTTTTTCGTAAGTTATATGATGAATTCTTAGAGTCTCTAGACGTTGAGTCCATTTTGTAAGATTACGTTTTGTAATCTGCATGGAGAAAAGTCAACCGTCTGAGGCTGATGTTTTGGAAAAAAACCAGCTGTTTCTTTCCGATAGTTGTTAGAAATAAGTATCAAGCTGGGGTAAGATATGTTAGATTGGACGGATATACATTGTGACTCCTTGTGATTCTTAGCTGTCATTCCCTTTGAAAGGGAGCCAATTGAGTGAATGAAAATCCGATGTCCACTAAGTTACATGCTGTCTGCCAGCGACTGTCTCTACACACGCACAGTTTATTATAAGTTATTGGTGCCCGATCAGTTAGGCAAATTGTCATGACACGTACTCCTGCATGATGCTCGCTTAAACTGGAGTAGATTGTTATCTCTTCTATTTTCGTTCTTATTGTATATAGTATCATTTATTGCATTGTAATCAAACTTAAATGTTTCAAGGACAAAATAAAGCAATAAAGCTTAAAGTTTCAAAATATATTAATAATATAAATGCGCTACAATTGTTTCTCCTTGCGGCATCATCGGGCAACATCTGATGATGCCGCAAGGCAAAACAATTGTAGCTCATTTTATATTATTAATATATTTTGAAACTTTAAGCTTTATTGCTTTATTTTATCCTTTAATATGGAGTTTCAATAAGAAATATCTACGGTTACATTAAAATTGCTTGCATGTTTTGTTTAATACATATTGTAGGTCTATATTGCGAATTGTTCTATATTGGTCAATTTCCAAAATATGCTACTTAAATAATATTTATGGGCATTTATATAACAGAATAACCTTGTGAAGATCAATGGGAGCAGAAACGCAAACTATGTCTTGTTATCGGAACTCCGTGATACCTGGATATTTTAACCTACTTCACATTCAGTATAGTAGATACATATGTTGAGCGTGGGAACTCTATAGAAGATAACCTAATGTCAATTATCACAGAAGAGACAGTTCAATGTTTTGAGGAAGTGAACATCAACCTAATCGTCTTACAGAACGCTTAACACAGAGCGATACTCACAGTGAACCAATTTACAAAATAGTGTAGTAAAAAGAAAAGAAAAAAATCTGGAACTCAAAGTTAAATATTCAGCAGAACTTGCCGAATGTGGAAAGAATTATACTCAGAAGCAATAGGTCGATAAATAATAGAATGACTAGCAATATTCATAGAACATAATAATTCCGAGATGAAAAGTACTTTTCTGTCTGAATCAATCCGGCTCTTAATCCACCGGATACTTTTCAGGGATCAAATATCTGAGTATATTTCCTGGGAAATTGAGAGGGTCTAAGAGGTCATGATCTGAAGAGAGTATATTTAACTCCAATTGGGTTACAAACCCACAAAAAATACTAGACAACCGAGGACCAGACTATTGACATATTTGCCACCTCTAAAGAGGCCGCTGACCTATTGATACTGAGGTCAGACCAGCAATAACTTCAAAAGTTTAACCATATGAAAAGCTCCCTAAAGCAAATTCTACCGGATAGTGAAAGTTCTGGTAAGTGAGAAAAAGCTACCTGAGGTTTGCAATGCACCTAAAATTATTAGACCCCTATTTAGTTAGGCACATTTTAGGTGTAGATTGTGTATCTATTTCCAAAAAATCTGAACCACCACCTGACTGACATAAAAAAATAAAACAGTTTATCAGAAGAAAAAAAACACAATGAATGGGTAACGTATCAAAAAACTCTCACATAGTACCAGAATGTTTTAAGAATATCAAAATGAGTATCTCGGAAAAAATTTTAGATCATACTGTTGGTTGAGCAAATCTCTAAAATATTCTCTCCATGAAACTTATCAATCGGATCGTAGCAGTTAAAAAACATAAGGAGCATATGCCACAACTAAAAAATTATCTTTGGAGGTCCTCCTCTAGTCTCCTTTCTCAGATTTGAGCGTAGTAGTCAACCCCACAGATGCCTCAGGTCAATTCCAATGAATTCTTAAAAAACGACTGGACAATAGCTATGGCGGCTGTAGACTACTATAAAATTTAATTTATGAACGACTCTTTTAAACCACTCAAACAACCACGACTGGATGGAATATTAATTTCTTGATACCTTACCTGGTAAGGAAAATACTATCTGGCACCATTCCTCTGATCGAGTTTAGCTTTTTGGTTTATTCCAAAACCCTAGAAATCAATAAATCTTTCTTCTTTTTTTAAGGCGTTGGGGAAACTGAAAAAAAAAGGCTTTAAGAATAAGATCCTTTCCAAAAAAAACATTTTAATACCAAACAGCATTGTTATCACTCAGTTAAGTCCTGTAGGTCCGGGCTCAATCGATTTGTAAGGAAGATAAGAAACACAATATTACAAACAAATAGCAATTGGTGCATTTATCGATATTGTAGGTGTCTTCGATAAAACCTCGTTTAACGGAGCAGAAGTTTGAGGAACTTATGGAATACAAATGGATCAAATTCATACTTAACGACAAGGTAATGGAAGGCTCTCTAATTGAGGACATAACGTCATCGGAAGGAAGAGAGAGGTATTATCCCCTCTGTTAAATTACGACAGGATCTTAAAGGTACTCAATCAAGAAAAGTAATATGTTAAGGTATACGCCTATGACTTTGTAATATTGGTAAAAATCAAATATCGGAGACCACGCTGATGTGGTCTCGGAATGATTAAAAAGAGATGTGAACATTTTTGAAGAACTAAACAGAAGTTTTGAGGAGAAAATTGATCTCAAGAAAGATATAAATATCTAGTGGTAATCCTGGTAAAAAAAATGTAATGTAATGAATACATCAATACACTCATCACCAGGAATACGAATATAATAATAGTGAAGATAAGATCTTGTTGTAAACAATACGGGTTGTCGCTTATTCTGGTACATTGGTTATACAGTATATGGACTGAGCTAAATAGAACAATGAAAAAAATATGGAAGGTTTTGTATGGCGGTCGGAGACCATACAACGATCAACTGCTCAGAAATTAGCTATATTAGAGAAATTGCCTACCTTAAATATAACAGGTATAACTGTGATATTCTTACATGTGTTCTAGAATGTTCAAATCAATTTTTGTACTGTTGAGACTTCGTTCCTTGCCGCCAGGCTACGATCCGAGGGACTATATTTTGGGTTGCATATTTTGTTTTGTAACATACCTTGGAAAAATAAAATAAGTAAATAAGTAACTAATAAACTACAAAATTAGTAATATCGGAATGTGGAACATTATGCCAGAAAGAAAAATCCCACATTCTGTGATGTATCCATTGGTCATAAATTATTACCATAGAACTTTATTACTACTATCTGTGGTCATTAAGAACTTGTTAAAGGTACCGGTATTATCTAACTACATTGGATGAGTAGATTAGTACAAAAGGTCCCAGAGTGCCGAATTAAGGATCCATAGCTCACTCTCCCCTCCCCTTCTTCAAAAAATAACAGAGTAAAATGTCATCCTCAGCTCATTTCCTTGGTTATGTTTAATAAGAAATAAGTAAACCATGATATTAAAATTGTGAAGATATAGGTCCTCTATAAAAACGTGTTTAATGCACTTTATACCATAATAAAAACGTCTTTTATTTATGATAAAATTAAAACAAATGATATATTTATTCTAACGATACAGAAACTACTGCTACAATGTTTAATAAATAAGAAAGAACTGAAGTCAAACTTTTCGCTTTAAAAACCACCACTGTTGTTATTAAATCTGTAAATTAGACTTAATCTGTAAATCACAATACATACTAGAACTATTGCATGGGAAGAAAAAGATGCATTGATGGGACTAGATATCACAATTTAATTTCGTAAGTGTCGTTATTTCAAGAGTAATTAATTATTGGTCGTTTAGGTATACGTATTATCGATATGTCTGTTTGATAACATCGACCATCAAAGAGGCAACCGTTGACATCATTCAATATTCAATATGAGGCAGTTTGCTGATTCTACAATGATTACAATGGTAGACAACTGTTGACAACATAGTTAACCATGTTAAAATACATCATATATATTATTCTAATATTTTAATCATGTTTCAAAATTTCTGATTAAGCAGAGCAATCAAAATTTAATAATTAGTCTTTAAAATCTCTATTGCCCAAGGGAGAGTTATAGAATTCATTTGGTAGACACAAAAATATCCAATAGTCAAATATATATAATAGTGAAATTGATATAGGTAAAATAAAGAATATAAAAGACTGAATAAATTTCAAAATCCTCGTCATACATAGTGAATAGTGTTAAACAATCAAGTCAATACAGATAATGACACTAATTCAACAGTCTGAAAATATTCCGAAGCCAAGTTAATACATTTGACTGAAGGAGGTTTACAAGTGTAAAGATGATTCAACATAAGCGATGATAATGATTTGCAATGTGGTAAATATTCAATAGTCATGTCAAAAAATGGTTTACCAGTCTAAAGAATTTCCAACAATCACGTCGATAGAGACCAATGTAAAGATTATTCAATATTCAAGTCAAACAGACAACGTCATGGATTTACCGGTCTGAAGAATGTTCAACAGTCAAGTAAAAAAACTAGTTTACCACGAGACGCATCAAATTAATACTGACCACTAAAGGAGTTTTACCAGTGCAAAAAATATCCGATAATCAAATCAAGCCATGCAATGAAATAAATTTAACAATCTGAGAAATATTCAATAACCAAGTACTGGCAATGAATCAATCAATCAATACTGGCAATGAAGCGGATTTCACCCGTCTGAAGAAATTTGTTAATAATTAAGGCAAGCAAAAGATTTACGACTCTAAAGAATATTCAATATTCAAATCAATACAGGAAACGAAACGGATTTTAAACCTGTCTGAAGAATATACAATAATCAAGCGAACACAACGAAACGCGTTTTACCAGTCTGATGAATATTAAATAATAAAGTCAATACAGGCGACAAGTGGGATTTTACTAGGCTGAAGAATGTTAAATAATCAAGTCACTTCATACACCTTAAAGGATTTACCAGGCCGAATTTTTTTCACATCAATAAAGGCCAATGAACTTAAATTAGTTTTATAATTAGGCCAAATTAAAAAATATATATATAACTTCTATAACTTAATAAACTAAATTCATTATCACATTATATTTTCCTTAAGCCTATGATAAAGTATGCGTAAACATTTTATTAATAGGCTAATTCAACAGTTTCTGGTCTTTATGTGTAATTATTTATTTCTTATTAAGAAAAAAGAATAAACCAGCATGTCTATGCCAACCTATTTCCACATTTATACTAAAATAAATCTATTTGGTTTATAACAAAACAACAACTTAATTGTAAAACACTGGTTATAATCTAGAAGGGTATTGACATATAACAACATACAGTATATAATAAAATATTAAATATTGTATATTTTATATCAAAAAGTTAAGGTTGTTGATATACATATATGACGATATACACGGTATATATATATATATTAGATTTTTTGTTATTGAATATATATCCTACAAACCATTAAAGTCAGATGAGACATTCTTTCTAATAAAAATAGTTTCTTTAGAGCTAAACGACAGGTTTTAATAAAATTTCAATAATATTAATTTCTTATTTAAATTTACACGATTTCTTTTAACACTCTAACAAGCTATAAAACAATTTAGAAACTTTATTACTTATGTTTAATAATTATCAATTTAAAAAATGCATTTCTCAATATGATCTGGTCTTAAAACTATTTTCGACCATAAAGTATAAATGTAGACTTCATCAGAAATTGAATTAACTACTTATCTCTTTTGTAATTTATAGAACATTTTAATTTCAGATTTACTAGCGACTCCAAATAGACTTTATTATGTACAACCGCCCCAACGATAAAATGCATTATTGGTGGTTCATCCTACAATGATAAAATTTTGTCTTATATATGCCATTCCAATTTAAATGTTAACATAAATCTATGCATTACCTTGGAAGGGACGATTAAAATAAGTATTTAAAAACCTGTAGTACATGGATTGTAGTCCTTTGGAATCCGTGAAATTCTTTGGTAGTTTCCATGGTATTTATTCCTAAACATACAATACAAAAATATCATGAACACAACTGCTTTTTTAAATTAATAATGTAAATTCGTCTTTCACATCTTCACTTGAAGATGTCATATTTTGTTGTTTATGTCATTTAGAATGAATTGAGTTGACAAGTGGATACACATGTATTATATACAGTAATTCAGTTTTAAGGTGGGAAACTTCGTGATCATCATTACAGGTATAATTAGGATACTATAATCGGAATCATTATTGTTTTTAAACGTTAGTTTTTAATATTGGTTTATGATCTAATATATTAAATGTAGGTGAGAGGTCTATATAAAAATTTTAAATTAAAACCCTCATTCACTATCAATTCTTGTTTTTACAAAGATCAGCAATAAAATATTGTTGCTTTGCTTTACACAACGTTTCATTTTTTTCGTTGATAGTACAATAATATATTTTTTTAAATTAGATTAGATAAACGGATTAGATGAACAGTGATTTAAAGCGAAAATAAAAGTAAATATAAATCAATGAGAAGCTTGATACAAACAGTTATAAAACCATAGATAATTTTAAATTCTAAAATCGTTCTTAGTATCACAAATTTTGAACACCCTACACATTTTAACTTTACAGTTACTTCTAGGATAAGTACACCCAATAATTAAAATACCCTAATTAAATAGTTATACGGACGAAACTGAAATTACAGTTATTTTAATATAAATTATCAACAAAAGTTATTAGGAAATAGCTCTAACTCAAGTGTAATTATTCTCAAAAAAGTTTGATTTACAAAAGTTATAATTTATTTAATTACAATAAAATAATGAACAAGTTGAATCAAAAAATATTATATTTTGTCTACTAATAATAAAAGCAACATAAATTTAAATTTTATTATATTATCACGGTTATTGTCAATTAAAATGCTAATTTAATAAATATTTTCGTAATCTCATGCTCTATGTTACAACAAAATCAGTTGTTGTACGTAATTTTGTACAGCCAATATTTAATTCCTTCCAACGCCAATCACCCCTGTATAGACTTTAAAAACTCTTTATTTTAAAATGCACACGTAGGGATCAGAAGGGGTTGGAGAGGTGGTGTTTGCAGCTTTTATTGCGTCCAGTCAGCAGAAATTACCCCCTGCTACCACCCCTCCCTACTCCAATCGTGAATTAAATCGATTCCTCGAGATTTTGGTCTGACTCAGGTGGAGTAAGCTGTTGCTTCTCCCACCCTTACACTTTGTCACCCCAAACCCTGCCAAGGAAATAAGCCTAATTCCATTCCAGAGATTGAACAACCACCGACGTCGACATAGCCATCTGTTAGCATTGTTTCCTTATAAGGATAAGGTCTGGGGTAGTTGCCAATTTAACTTGTTACTTCTAGACTTACCCGTATCTCGCAACATCTCTGTTTATGATAATAATTTAGTTTTAATAGTTAAATTTAGTTGAAATAAAACGTTGCATTATCTAAATATTTTTTAAACATACATGTGCGTGAAATAAATGCATGGTATAACGTAATCTGCGAAGTATAATAAAACAATGAACTGATTAGATGAGGGGATGTGTTTATTATTTTTTTCCGTGTGTTTTGATATTGATACGTTATCCTTATTAACGACTAACATGTAAAAAAAGTAATTATTTTTGGTTTTTAGTAAATCTTATTAAAATTTATCTTCTTAACTAATTCCATAACCTCTTTAGACAGCATCTAAAGATACGATGCTTACCTACCTTCCAACCGCAAATTGATTTCTGTCGAATGTGAAATTTTGCCATTGGAATTATTTTTTGAAACTGATGTTGTTTTCTGTTGTATGTCACTTTTAAAAAGTCTATAATGTTGAAATTAGTGAAATAGAAGAAGATAGCTAGAAAAAAATTGTATGTTAGTTTGATGCTTTTTACATTCATTTATTTTTATTTCCAATTGATTGAACAAGTTTTTTTACGAGAACATTTTCATAAAAAGATGACATTTGTTAAAAATTATTTTTAATAAATAATTTATTAGCAATTAATTCCTTAATTAAAAAAATATCCAAAAATAAATAATGAGAATAGTAATATATTGTGAGTAAAGAACCAAGTAATTCTAAATCAAAATATATTTTCCCTTTAAATGAACTGAAAGATGTAATTTCTAAAGAAACTGACATGGTTATATTTATTTTACCTCCATTCGCCGTGATAAAAACAAATCGATACAGTATTCCTTGCATAATAATACATTTGGCAGAATTGGTTGGCACAGAAATTTACAAAAGAAGCGTCTGAATAGGGTTGGTGAGAGGGGGGAGGTTTCACCGAGTCCTTGATTAATGTGCTCGTTTCTTTTGTTCCCCTCAGTTGGGACGCCTGGATTAAGACCTCGTCAGCGAAGGGCGCCCCGAGCAAGGAAGAGGGCGCTGTTGGCTATTTTTCACGCGCTCTCCTTCATGCCAAATCCTTGGAATGACGTGAGAAGCCCTTATCTAACGCAGCACCTGCATGTCGTTGATGAGCTTGTAGACTATCAACCAAGTTTACTGCTCCCAAGGGTTACAAAGCCTAATTTCTGTTCCCACCTTCTTTATTTCTCCCTCATTTAAGACACTTTTATAACTAAATAATTATGAAAGGATTTTAGTACTTATGTGACACTATATTGTTTTAAACTTATTAGGTTTGAACAAAATTTATATTTATAAACATTCCAACTGGGTTTTCGTTTATTATGTAATCTATCAATTTTAATACAAATTAAATAAACGTCTGTCTGCATTTATGTGTTTACTTATGAATATGTATATTTCTGATTGCCTTAACTCCCAGAAACTGTTCCAAACTATTATGGCTACGTATTTTTAGAATCACCCTCTTAAGTAGAAATAATTTTCTTAACCTAATATTTCAGAGTAATTTGTTAATTAAAGAAACATAAATGAAGATTTAAAATAATAATCTTAGTAAATAAGATACAACGATTTTGTGAAATGTTTTCTACATTATAGCCACAGGTCAAAAAAATCCCACAGACCATGAATCTATAAACATTTTAAAGTGCTATGTAAACACATTTTCTTTAACCCCGATAGTTAAAGGTAATTTTGTTTAAAAAATAGCTTTAACAATTTCCATAACATTTTTTAACTTGTGAAGAATAATTATAAAAATGTTGTGTATACATTTAGAGAGATTTTTATTTTAAAGCTTACACGCCTAGTCGCTTTTGTGTCTTTACATATTACATAATAATAAGAATATTATCATATTCTCCATAATTTTAAACAATTCCATTTTATTTATTTATACTTGGAAAACAAAAAGCACATGTTTTTCCTATATTAATATTAAGAGTGTGTCGAGGATATCAATAGTTAGAGGATAATGGGAAAAAATCCTGAAGTTCCTTGACAGTTATTGTTGCAAGTTGTTACTGAATATGCATGAGATTGACTTTGTCATAACAGATGGTGTCTATCTCAAATTACAAAACCCTATAAGAAGTATTTTAAATTTCAACCACTCTTTTTTTATACGGTTTCGTGTTTTACAATATTTAAAGCTTATCTTTACATTCCCTTTAAAACGATGTTATGGGACAAATCGTAACTTTAAAATGGAACTTTTTACCCGTAATAGCTGTAAATGGTCAATTTTATTATTTATAATCAAAACGAAGATATAATAACTTTTAGTTTTATAATTCTAAATCTGATTCCAATTACTATAGTGTACATTTTTAACTGACACTGGATAAAATCACTTTGTAACATCAGTTTTTATTTGTGGAACTAATTGTTACAGTAAGTTCTACATCAAGCTGCTAATATTACTTGTAAACAGGAAACATAAACATATTCAACACGTTTTTGTTTTTATCTAGGTATTTCTTCATTTAAAAGGAAAATGTAAAGCACATATTTTTTACTGTTTAATTTGCTGGTTTATTTGCTGTTTAATACCATGTAATTTATGTTAAAAATAACTTGTTTCAAAATTGATTATTATTTGTTGTTTAATATTGGTTTTAAACTACTTTAAAACAGAAAATGCATTTTTGCCACTTCTTAAAAACGAGATAAAATCTTATTCGTAATAATTTATTTCCTAATTGACTGACTGAACAAAGCCAAATTTATCAAGAGACCCTTATGTAAGCAACATAAATACACCTCGTCGTAGGGTGTGTAAGGGTGGGAATATCACATCTACCATTGTCACTTGCATCTTCACATTCGAGCGTGTCACGTGTTTACGACGGTTTCCCGTTTTTATGCACAAAGTTGAAATGAACTTTTGCTGCAAGTATGTGCCTGGCATTAACTGCTTCGAGAGCCTCAGACAATTCTTTTATGTGTTACAGAAAAGTTTGACAACGTTATACTGTTTTGGAAAACTGTAAGTAAATTACTTTTTTGGAGGAAATCTCAATACAAGTAAATGTCTCGATACAACAATAATTCATTGTTGATCAGACGTTGTTTAATGACAGGCTTGAGATGCTAATTAAATTATTTGAGTTCAAATATCAAATAATGGACAGTAACTACCTCTCTATTTTCCCAAAGTTACCAAAACTAATAAATTATATGTGTGAAATTTAAAAAAATAAAACAAATGATACATAATACTGAAAGTTTTTAATTCAGGGAGAAATATTGTAAATCCACTTTCAGGCTTAGAATAAATTAATGAATTCAGAGACAGCTTTAAGTTATTATTTAATCCTTTTACCAGTCAACAAAAAATAACACATCTCGTAAATCGATCTTAGTTAGTTTAGGTAAAATAAATCTTACGGATTAAAACACTGTTTAACTAATTCGAAATTTTGGAATATTTAATTTTCATTCCAATATCATTAGATAAAAGTATTTACATCAATTCTTTGAAAAGAGTGACATGACAGTAAGAGTGAGTTTATTTTTTTACAAGTTTATATATCGGCGGGCAAAAGTGACCCCATTTTCCTTATTTTTTCCTGCAATTAGTGTTATGTCAATTTAGGACAAAATGAAGTTCATACCTTATCCCTCGCACTATCTTCATGATGTTTACAATGTTTAGTCGCCATTTTAGATTTTTTTAAAGTGGTAATATGGTTTTGTAACCTTTAATTAAATGTAATTATTCAACGCCTAAATTCTGCGACAATAAGATTTTTATATGTGTACCCTATATTCAACTATTCACAAATAACTTATTGTAAATTGTGTTTTATTTTAATACATATACTCACCAATTTTAGGATGCATAAAATCACAATTTTCATTATTCATAGAAAATAAAATATGTAAGTCAAAAGCATTTTAAGAACACTTTTTAAAGACAAAAAAAATTACTTTGAATCAAACTAAACGTATGATTTATTTTAGATTCTTATAAAACGTTTTTCTATCGTTTTCAACTTTAAAATTTTGGTCAGTTTTAAAGGTTTTCCAGAAAAGCTCAGAGAGTGTAATTTGTTTGAAAACTCATAGAGAATTTGTTTTTGTAGTTTGCCTTCAGAGTTATTTTTACAACTTTTTGCTGTCATAAAAAATACCTCTCCCGACCACTACCAGCATGTTTATTTTGTACCTCCCTAAGAACGTTTGTAGGTATATACAGTCACAACGAAATGAGCATATATACAATCAAACTGTTTTACATATTTTGCAAAGTTTTTTAGTTCAATAGTTTCAGTTTGTTTAATTTATTTTGAATATTTTAGAAGACGTTGTACATAACAACTTTTGTATAAATCAAACTTAACACCTTTAATTAACTAAATATACTATACATTTCAACAAAATTTACTTTGTATCAAAATTGTTCCTTCTTGTCACATTGAATTGACAATTGTTTAAGTCTTGGTAACCAATTACGTAAATTTGATATCAATTTGAAGTATAAATCAATTTAGTTATTTATATTATCAATTGATGAACCTAGAACATAAAACAACAGAAAAACATTAACTAGCCTAGCGTCATAGGGCCATTTTGGAAACTAAACTAAAAGTATAACCTAAGAAAGGAACCCAGACCTAAAGCTAGGCCTGAGCAATCTAAACTAAGAATAAGATTAATACAAACGTTATCATTAAAAAAAAAGAAGGAAATAAAACACCAGACAAAGGACTGCACTACATGAATAACTGCAAACTAACTACGTTTTTTTCTATCACGTATGTATTTTTAGTCATATTTTTTAACTGGTCAGGGCTACCTATAAGCCTGGGTCTCTTTCTTAGATTATAGCCATAGTTTTAGTTTTCAACATAGCCCTAGGCTATTAAGCTATGTTACTGTTTTTCACTTTTTCTACAGTCTAGGTATATTACCTAATAACTTGAGGTGGTTTATACTCTCAAAATATAATGTATTAGTTTTTGTATACACAATTAATTAATGACAAATATTCGATTAAACCATATTATTACTATGTTCATAATCTGGAGGTCTTAAAACATTAAAACTTTTTCTATTAACAATGAATGTTGTGATGAGTAAGTTCTACAACATGAATATATTATTTTGAAGGAAATTTTCACTTAATGCTAATGTATCCTGTTGAACCTTGAATATATTAATGAATCCAGATAATGTAGTGTTTTTTTAATCTTAAGTGGTTTAATAAATGTTATTTGAAAGCCGTATAAGCTATTATCAAACTCTATTTACAACTATAAATATATATATTATAAAATAAACTATTTCAAAGAATTGAAATTATGGTTATATAATATTACATTGTAATTAGTAATTTTTCATATACTTACAACCTGGGAATAACATTACATTCTATCTTCAAGAAAAATAAATACAAGCAGTATGTAAAATTGAATATTTTAAATAAAAATAAATCTGTGCACTAATTTCCCACAAAATCTTGAAGAAATGCGAATGGCGCAACAAAGAGTTATATTGTCAGGAAAATAAGACACGAGCTACATCCTAAAGAAGTGCTGAGAGCTACGACCTTTAGTAGTTTATTACTTATTTTATTGGCACTTCAAGACTGGCATTAATGTAAGTTGTAGAGCCAAGTGTATCTGCATCGTCGAATATTTTCCACCTTCACCATGCATACATTAAATATTTATCTTAGTAAAATTGTTATGAGCAAAAATTTTAATTGATTTAATTATATATATACACACACATTTTCAATTTAGAAAAAATTATCTTTTTCATTTTTTCACTCTTTGTCCTTCCCAGTTTAAAAACTTTTTTAATCTTCAGGAGATTTTTAAAGCAGCCTTAATTGAGATTAAATTTTACATAATATACAAAAGTATTACATTTAATATGTTAATATAGCGTACATTACAGTACATTAAATAAAACATACATTTTACTATAACAAAGGGTAATGTACTTCTTGTACATCGTTACACACTAAATGAAAAATATTTCCAGTTAAACCTAGAGATGTAAGAAAAGAAAGTATATCCAGATTTGAATTATTTTGAAAGAAGATAGTCTCAACTAAAAGATATTTAGAAATAACAGACTCGAAGCTTACTGTTTCCTTCAACGTTGTGTATAAACCTGGAGGGATGGCAAGACACACGTGCAAAGAATGTAAATAGTCCTATGTAACGTAACAAGAAGCAACGAGTGGCGTAGGCAGGCACACCCTTCCCTTCATAGCTGTATGCTATAATACACTGTTTATATGACAGCAAATTTCAGACTGTTAATATAGTTCTTTTGCATCTGTATTTGCTTTCAAATTAAAATCATAAAGAAAAACATCTTACTAATTAAAATTTTGCTGTGGGACATATATATTATATTATTCTTGTGCACATTTATATTTTTCAATGCATAATTTGTATACATTAACATAGTAAGTGTTACAATAATATCGGCTACAAGACAAAAGTGTTATACATTATAAATGCAGTTTTTTTTATTGTGTATTGTAATAAAAATATTTATTGACAAAAGGGAGTAACGTTTCCACACTGCAACCCATAAAATCAAATAGTCTCAATTTAGAGATGAATTAAAACTTAGTTTGCTATCTTAACACTAATCCACAACTTAAATACAAAAATGAGCTTTTTCGAGCAATTTCAGAATCATATTGTTGAAGGAAACCTTTCCTGAAAGAAAAGGTTATTGACATTTAACGAAAATGAAAGTAGAGTATTTTTTTCTAAATTCCTCATAAAATGTCCAGGTGTACGCAGCTTAATTTAAACAAGACAAATCGGGAAATAAAGTCGTTAGAAAATTCTTTGGTCTAGACTGTCTAGACCACAAAAATTACTGGTGTTAGTTAATAGTACAAGGTGTTTTAAAAATTACTATACACCTTTAAAAAACATGTAGAAATTTATCTAGATAATTTAAAGAAATGGTTGAAGTTTCGTTTAAAATCGTTAAATGCAGCCATCGGAAGCTGTTAATCAATCTTACTTTCTCCGATACTGAATGAGCTCGCTGTCTATTTGGTTTTTACTATACAAACTTTTGAACTACAGTTCAACGCAACTTTCAAACGAAGTGTGGTAAGAATTTTGTTGAGATTGTTTTTCAATACGACATGACTACCAAGACGACCGTTAATTATTGTGGATCAAGTCAAGTAGAGCTTTGCTAGTACCCTTGAGAGATCAAAGGGTCATGCATCTCGTGCCATCGACACAACACACACACAAATGTTTGGAACGTATTACGGCATAGTTAGCACTTGTAGCAACCTACTAACCTACTATAGTGCGACAAATTACTGATGTAAATAAAGTCCCTCGTCAGTAATTTTGTACAGAAACTTTAAATCAGTTAGGAAATGAAGAGACCTTCTTAACGAGGAATGAACATTTCACATGAGTGTCAAGCTCATTTCCAACTACAGAATTTTGAGTAGCAAAAATTCATTTGTATCTTTGGTGGATGTTACCAATAGTACCAAAGTGAACAGTTTTTGTGTCCTCGGCGAATTAAAACTTTATGGCTCGTTGTTTTATCATGGAGCAATCCATAAATGGTATCGTATATCTGAGTAAGGGAAACAGTTTACTCATTCTGCAGTTTATACGAAGATGACCAATACGGACTCCTTCATAACCTACAAAAAGAAGTTCCACCTCAATATCGTACAGAAGTCCGGATATACCTTAATAAACTCTTCCCAGGTCGGCTTATAGATCGGGCAAGGACAAGCCTAATATTTTTTATTAAAATTCAGACATTTTGCTAACAGTTCCAATTTCAAGAGCCATGTTTAGTGTTGTTTACTTAATTGAAACAAATATTTACAATAAAACAACAGGGAAAAATCGTGTAAATACTCTGCAAGGAAAAGTTATTGTGTTAATGTTGTAAAACGCTAATTTCTTTGGAGGTTTTTGTGCACAAATTTGCTTTGGTAGCAATCGCTAAGCTGGACTAAATATGTTAATAAGTTATTAATGGCCATTAGTAAGACGTACAGAAAAACCAAAGGTCAACACTTAGCATTTGACAAAACATTATTTTTATTAGTAACAAATATATTGAATAAATAATCAAACCTGTGACACGTGCCAACGTTAACTGAAATCAATTTAACATTCCATCTTCCACAGTTGATATGGGTCTTCTTATTTTATTATTTTATTTTTGATGCTGGTAAGTTTGAAATTAAGTTAAGTTTTTATAACTGTTCCATTTTATATAGCACATATGTGTTTATTTATTTGTAGAAACATACGTTTTAAAGGTGCACATTATAAAGAGCTATTGTAGAGCATTCAGGTGAAAAATTATTTCTGAGAAACGATTATTTTAACTTAAGGAAACGGCTGCTGCTGTTCAAAATAAATTATGAGTTGATTATTCTTGTTCTGACGCGAGAACTTATTTACCGATTCGTAAAGGCGAGCCCACGAATTTGAAAAAAAAAATCCACTTTTAAAGAGATTAAAACACAAGTAAACTTCATATACACTATTAAATAAATCCTATCGCAACAATCTATTTACATTTTATATTTTCAGGTATCCACGAGAAGTAAAACTATAAAATAAAGAGCATTTGTTATAATTTTCAAATAATGAACGTCGTAGTTTCGTAAACTATGAAAAGTACAACTTTATTAATGACACCTCAAAAAGTATTCGTGACATAGTGTATAGCACCTCCAAACAATGTATACAATTTTACAATCTTGTCTTAAGATCGGTCTAGTAACACAATGACAGTGGAGAATATGCTCTAGTCTAGAAGCACATTGAGATTCAAGTAGTTACTGTACTAACAAGAAAGCGTGCTCAACAAGCCTTGAACGCCGCTATTAATTACTCTAACTTTGTCACTGCCTATACTTTACGTGCATACATAATTAAACCAGAAGAGTTTTTGTTGAAATATTATGCAGTAAAGATAAGCAGCTAACAAACATAATTAAGCAGTAGGTTTAAAAATGAATACAAAATGAAATGGTATTTGTTGAATAATATATTTAGAAACATCATATATATTAAACGTGATATCGTGGAATCTTAATAATCGGTTGTATTGTAACATAGTGGTATTGATGAAATAAAACCTTTTACTATATCACTATATTTAATAGAGAGAAAGTTAAGCCATTGGTCAAACTATAGTCGAGTTTTTCTCGGTAATATAAAGTTTGATGTTTTCTGAGCCTGTTTCTGTTATCTCTACAGTGCTCTAAATCCCATACGAGTAGACCGTGGTAAAACGATCTCTGTAATTGATCTCCTTACCACGGTGCACATCATATGGCTTGTTGCTATCATGTTTTTTTTTTTTTTTAACTTGTCCTTTTGTGTTATGTCTTGTGATTTGTTAATGTTTAACGACCTCTGTTAGCGAGCAGATTTTTGATGATGGAGTATAGTTCCGAAACGCGTCATTTGTAGAAAAAATAAATCACACGACGAATAATATTAAGGTAATATTATTATAGACTACTAATTATATATTTTTAAATTAATATTTATATTTTAATTAAAATTGTATATCATTATAATAACATTATTAATTCGATTTTATTTTCAGATATCTTTTAAATTTTAAGAAATTTATAGACACAAAAGTAAAATTGTTTAACTAAAAATATATTTATAGATTTTTCTTGGCCATGCAACGATTACCATAATCATATTATTTAATTAGTCATTTGACTTCGTGACCAATAATTATATTATCAGCAATCACTTATATTAACTGGTGTTTTCTTTCATAGATAAGGCATTGTTTACTAATCAAAGCTATTCGCGTGAGTTATTAAAAGTACAATTCTGTTTGAACTGGCCTACACTGTAGGAGGCGTGTTTAATAGAAGACAATATGTTTTATGAGTCATATACTTTGCAGAAATCTTCTAACTTAGTAATTCCCAACACGAAATAAAAACCAACCAAAAATATTAGGAACCAAAAATGTCAGTTTGGTAATTGTCGATCAAAAAGTGAAAAGAAACCATGGACGCCATTTTGAAAATGTATTTATATATTTAGATAAGAACCTAAACTTGCTTTGGTTGTGTTGTAAACACGACCTCGGCGTAAATCATATTTCATATAAATAAACTTTTAACAGCGGCTGCCAAGGTTTATTTTTGTTTTTAAAAATTATTCCTGAACAGTAATAGCCTATGTTCGTTATTTATTTGTGGTATTGTTAATAATATAATAGGTTCCTGTTAATTTCTGTTAAACAATTCTTGTTTTTTTCGGACATGATGCTGTTTCACTCATTGTACAATGTTGTTAGTTGTAGTTGTAAATCACACATATACACACAAACAGATACAAACATAATAAGTAATATATAATAAACTTATAAGTTTGAACTGAATACGTAGTACGTGATGATTAAATGTTTCTCGCAAGTTAATATTGATATGTTTCAATGTATAATATTAGTTAATATGTTTGTATCTGTGTTTTAATTTGTGACAAAAGCTTTGATTTACAACTACAATTACCAGACTTAAAAATTGACTTTAAGGTAATATATATTACGTTTAATGTTTTTACTTTAACTGGTTTGTGTCATTACTATTTGAACGAAATCTGTTGAATCAATTTTGAGGAATTACGTACTTTATACCAACCCATAACCGGGTTTTTGGAGAGATGGTTATCAACATGTTTTTTAGGTGTTCTTAGAGGCTACAATTGAGCAAAGTTAAATAAAAATCATTATAACAGATTTTTAAAAAATGGTGATTTTGTGTTTTTCGTGAATCGTAATATATTTTTTATTTGTGATATTTTAGCCGTTAATCTTCACATATAACTCAAATTTGAACGTAATCGGTAAATTCGATTTTAAGCAATTATGAATTTTATATCATCTCCATGACAAACCATAACTCATGAACTGCCCAATACGTTTTGATTGGGACTTTAGAGGCTACACTTGAGCAAAATGTGTTTGTTATAGTCCGTTATGAGAATGGCGTAATTTTATTCGTTTTTTTTTTTTTTTTTTTTTTTTTTTCATATCGCACCACGCAAAAATTTAGTTATCGAAACACATTGTTATTTAACTTCCCGAGATATATCCAAAATACAATCTAATAACTTGCTGTAATTTTGATTAAAATAGCTCCACGAGTTCGGATAATACAGCATTCCACAAACGGCAATCACCAGTCATATTGACGGACAGACATCATTCCACAAACGGCAGACACCAGTCATATAGACGGACAGACATCATTCCACAAACGGCAGACACAAGTCAGATAGACGGACAGACATCATTCCACAAATGGCAGACACCAGTCATATAAACGGACAGACATCATTCAACAAATGGCAGACACCAGTCATATAGACGGACAGACATCATTCCACAAACGGTAGACACAAGTCATATAGACGGACAGACATCATTTCACAAACGGCAGACACAAGTCATATAGACGGACAGACATCATTTCACAAACGGCAGACACAAGTCATATAGACGGACAGACATCATTTCACAAACGGCAGACACAAGTCATATAGACGGACAGACATCATTTCACAAACGGCAGACACAAGTCATATAGACGGACAGACATCATTTCACAAACGGCAGACACAAGTCATATAGACGGACAGACATCATTCCACAAACGGCAAACATCAGTCATACAGACGGACAGACATCATTCCATAACAACTTTTTTTAAACCTCAAAACGAATACATTCTCAAAAAACTAGACATAAATTTTTGATACATCACCCAACTTTCTTTTACCGCGTTTAAATGTAGCAAAGTAAAAACAATTGTTCTTTGAAACAATCAAAGCCTAAAACAACTTACTTTAAAACTATTAACCCTATATATCAAACACTACACGTAGGTATAGGGCTATTCGTATCACACTATGGTTTACAATGTAGTGTGATTACGCTTGTGTGCATATTCAATTTCCGACTGTAGGAAGCAATTTAGTAGGAGCAGTTGTCCGTATATCAAAGCTGACATTACAAGGAATCAATTCTCTTGTTTATAAACAAGGTATATAGGAGGTCATGGTATAATACAACACAGTCTGACATTTACGTAATGTGAAGAAAGTTTGGAATGAAACAAACTCTAGTGCTCGGGACTGTTCTTAGATATTTGACATTCTATAAAAGTGTTCATACTTTAATATTGCCTGTTACCCTACATTTTGCGAGAATTATAACCTGTTTCATTTTAGTTTATTGTATTATGAGAAAGTTAGTGGAACGTAATTCTAAAAGTGTATTGCAAGTATTTTTTGTCATAACTACTACTGGGTGGAATCTTTTCGCTTTGAAAATAAAACGATAACTCAAATGAAATGTATGTTTTAATTGTATTATTTTTTTACTCTTTTTGGCATTAGGATTAAGTGTTTTATGTCTTTTCATACGATTGGTTTACGATATTAGATAACAAATCAATTAATCACAGTTATTGCACAAAATCTCTCCTTCCTACAAATGCATAGATACGCAATACAACATCTCTAGGTTCATACTATTCCTAAACTGAGCCTCCACTCACTATGTTCATGACAGAATCTCTGCCTTGTTGGGCTTTCTACTTGTTTTGGTTAAATCGAAATTGTTTAAGCAATTAGTAGGATGGAACGCTGCCTCGTGATCTAGCTGGTCACTTCCCCCCCCCCCTTTTTTTCTGTGTCTGACACTATTTGAAGGCTTTATTGATACCCACCTGGAAATCAACGACACCCCTGAATGTTAAAACTTACCTAATCTAAAGGAGGAAAGAAGAATCTTCACCACCAGCAGAACCACCACCCCCACGAGTCCAACCCCCACTACATGAGTGACGGAGTGAAGCTCCGCCAGGACTCCCATACCCCGCGGTACCATTTTTAGCTGTACTGATTTCTTAGCTTCGCTCCGATGCCCAGAATGGTCTCGGGCCCGTGATCGTAAACAGACCACCATTTACGACCACTACGGTTTCGGATTCCCTTCATGCTCCGCCTGGGACTTGACGGCACATTCCAGGTCACCTGGTTTTCCGTACCCACTCACACACTTATACCGGACTTCCGTTCCGTGTAACGTCGAGGTACTCCTCTGCGGCTCTCATCAGTATCAACAGCTCTGATCTAGCTGGTCACATTTAAAAGTTCTTCGACTTACTCACCCTTGTCATAAACTCGTCTTAGGATTTCTTAGTATTAGATTAATGAAAGATTTTAATCACACAGATCAAAGTTCATTTTCTTATTTTATAAATTTCTGCAAGTCATATTGATTTGGGTTTAAGTATTTCATATTTTTTATTTTTAAAATAGGGCAAATGCCAGGTGTTTGTTTCGCAAGGAAACTAACAAATTTTATTTATTATCTTAGATATTACAAAAAAAATCCGATTGAAAGCCTTACTAGTAATTTTTGAGAAATATTTGTGTTTTTTATAATTGTTATCCTTAAATTTTGTATCAGGGTAATTTTATTTTTTGGCAATAAAAAAAATTACAATAATAAAATTGTAAAAATAAATTTAAAAATCTGTCGGTACTGGTAAATATTACTGCGGACAAACACATAGACAGTTAGATAAACATTTAAAGAAAACAATATTATTTCTCAATTATGCCGAACCTTTAAAATGATACAAAAACCAAACATTTATTTAAAATCAAGAAATTAATAACATAAACACTTTAATAGTTGATATTGTAAACAAATATAATACCATAAAATAAACGGAAGAGGCAAAAATGCTTAGATAACCACAAGCTATGATGCCGTAAGCTAATAGATCTAAGACTCTCCACCCCCTCATCTCACATAATGTACGTTACATATAACTAAGTACCTCGTAAACTGTGTGTTTATTGACATTTTACTTCTTATCTATTTACGTCTTTTTAACATATAAAAGGAAAAATATATTATACTTATTACAAAACGATATATTGATACGGTGTTACTAAAGATGTTTAGCTGTTTAGTTATTGATATCAGTTCAAATAAATATTATTATGCGATATACTTACAAAGAGGCACGTTCTATTAAGGTAAAGAACTGATTCTGGATCAAAAACTCTTTTTAATAAAGCTGACAAAAGAGCAACACATACCATTTATGCCTGTAAACTGCTCTTGACTTAAACATGAGTCTTATTCTAAGTACAGCTCCCTATTTATACAGGGTTATTGTTACCTTTGTATGATATCAGAAGGCTGAACAGGATAGTGCATGAGTTTACCATAGTTTTGATCCGAAATTGAATGGTAAACTCTTACATATAGAAAATAAAAGCAATAGATTAAATAATTTAGAATGTTTAGAAATAAATAGATCTATTTCACTTAGGCCTATTCTCAACTTAAATGACCAAATTGTATTAAATTCGTCACCTCTTCTAAAAACCATCCGTAACATAGTTCATTAACCTTTATCTACCTGCTAGGTTATCCCCCTACCTTTCCCGATTTCTCTATTGTATTTTAGTTTCCTGTTACTAATGTTTAAATAGTTGTCTATACCTGTAAATTATCAGTTGCCCGATGATGCCGAAAGGCGAAACAATTGTAGCTCATTTATATTATTAAAATATTTGAAACTTTAAGTTTTTGCTTTATTTTATCCTTGAATATGGAGTTTCAACAAGAAATATCTGCTATTACATTAAAGTTCTTAAAAGGGTTTGAATTATTTACACCTGTAGTTCCCAAAGTTCGTAATAGCCTAGAAATGTCTGGGAGGGATTCTAGTTCAGTCGTATACATACTGGATATCTGAAAAGTCTTAAAATGAGCTAATATCTACGGAGTTTTATTTTTAGAGTATTCAAGACCAATTCACACGTAGAAGAAGAATTTTAACTTTTGTAGACACAAATATAAAACATTATTGAGTTGGGCCTCATTTTATTGGTCATGAAAAAAGAGATATTCCTGACCAAATCATTTCAAAATCTAAACTATTCTTTTTTTTGCTACCTGACTTAAGATAAGATATTCTGGAGTGGAGCCCTCAAGGAAGAAGACCCAGCACAAACCTTTTTCCGTTAGTAACAATTATTATGTATCACAAATATATATATATATATATATATATATATATATATATATATATATATATATATATATATATATCGTTTTATTTTAACTGAACACCTGCGAGTATTTAAAATGTTAAAATTACCACTTATCTTAAAGGTATGTTTTTCATTGGTTTTGGGAAATAGAAAGAGATTCTTCATCGCATCCGAGTCTGTACTCTGATAGCCGCGGCTGTAAATTGATTGTTTCCCGTCCCACACATGCACCCATCTATTGTTATTATTTTGTTATTACATGGCCTTTTTGTGTATATGGTATTTGAATTGTTTATTATTTAACTCTATTCAGTTTTCGTTTATTATTTTTTTTAACATTTTTATTTTTTATTTGCTTATTTCAGCTGTACACGACTCGTGCTAAATAACTATATGAACACATTTTACAAAATATTGTTATAGTTGTTTACGTTCTATTATATAATTGTTTTCTTGGAATAAAATAAATAAATACATTTAAAAGGAATGAATGTACTAATTGACTTATTTACCATGCTTATGATACAAGGAACTCACATGTGTACTGTAGATGAACAGTTTTATCTGAAACTAATGCCAAAACATTCGTTCTTTAATTTACGTACATTTTCAATTGTTCAGAGCTGAAGAGTTGAATGTTTAGGTAGTTCAAACTAATAAACACCATATATTTACGAACAGTGTTTCTATAGAAGTCTCAGTTTATATTCTTATATGCAACTTCTATTTTTATGAGAAATTGGTAAATGGCGTAAAGCTGATATTTTATAAGCATTTCAAACAAAATGTTAGTTCTTCTTCATCTCAACCATTTCAAATGCTATTGATCTAGTTCCACATATTAAATTAAGATTTCAGTTGGACGCATTGGTATGCGAAATATATATATATATATATATATATATATATATATATATATATAAATATCAGGTTCAAATTTGTTTCCGGAGTGAACATTATTACACCACATCCCTTCGAAAAGTTAAGGTACTTTACCTTGATATCTTTGCAGAAGCGCGTTTTGCGTACCTGACGAAATGCAGGATTTAGGTGAAATTTAAAATTATAACGTTTTTCCTCCTCGCCGCTCCAATTCAGATTGCAGCAACGACGTGTACACACAGTGCATGAAGTGACGAACAACCTATTGACCACGTAATTCGATTGTGCACCTTAATCGTGTTAATACCTCGCTTAATGATCGGTCAGAGCATTTTGGAAGGGTCTAAGACCCTCGGGTAACCAACCATGTGCGTTCGGTTTTTTTAATCAATTTAATCCTCTTGAGGTAGTTCTTAGTAGTGTATCTTACTATCTCAGTATGTTACCAGATTAGTAAAGGTTTGACCATTAAATTACTTGGGAGAGAGGATTTTTCCCACAAACGATTATCACTCGAGATCGATGTATGTTTATTTCCGTGTGGTTTGTTTTGGTATAGAAGCTATGGATTATAAATATACTTTGTGTAATTCTCACAAATCATTATTTTTATTTATTTATATATTTATTTAATAAATTATAATTAGATTTGTATATTTTTTTATATGGAATATTTTTAATCAACTAAACAACTTTCTACGTTCTCACGGATGCGAAATAAAGAGAAAGTCATGCGATACATCAAAAATCAATGACAAGTATTTTTTGTTGATATGTTCGTTTTGAAATTGTTGAGTCCAAAAATGTGATTTTTTGATAGGTCTGTTTGTTGTCTGTCGTATGAGTAGTAAATATTGTTTGATAACTCAAAATTTTGGAGTAGTTGCAATAAGAAAAACACAAAATATCTTTTTTTTCATAATCGGCTCTAATGATTTTAGACCCAAACAAAACACCACCTCTCCACAAAAGCCGGTTCGTGAGTAGGCCTACACGGTAAAAAAACTGCCATGGTGCAGTTATAAAATTGACTTAACCAATTTCATCAAAATTTTACTTAAATGTGAATATTATTGACATAAACCTCTTTAAAAATTCGCAAGTGCACAGCGAACAAAAAACAACAATGAAGTTTGACCAAAAATGAATTATCCTAAAAGTTCGATCAAATATAATTTACGCTAAGGATGTGGGACAAGTTCATGGGACAAGTGAAGGAAGATTAGGCCCTTATTTTTTTTTTTTCAAAAATTCATGTATGGTTCATTTTCATTTTCTATTGGCAATTGGCGAACCGATATTTTCCATACAACTAGTTTTGATTCATCTTTATTTGGTTTTAGGGAGGGTGAGTGAGTGAGAACTTTATTTGGTTTTGGGGATGGGCGAGTAAGTGAGAACTTTATTTGGTTTTGGGAATGGGTGAGTGAGAGAGAACTTTATTTGGTTTTGGGGATGGGTAAGTGAGTGAGAACTTTATTTGGATTTGGGGATGGGTGAGTGAGTAAAAATTGTATTTGGTTTTGGGGATGGGTGAGTGAGTGAGAACTTTATTTGGTTTTGGGGGGTGGGTGAGTGAGTGAGAACTTTTTTTGAATTTGTAGATGGGTGAGTAAGTGAGAACCTTTTTTGGTTTTGGGGATGGGTGAGTGAGTGAGAACTTTATTTGGTTTTGGGGGGTGGGTGAGTGAGTGAGAACTTTTTGAATTTGTAGATGGGTGAGTAAGTGAGAACCTTTTTTGGTTTTGGGGATGGGTGAGTGAGTGAGAACTTTATTTGGTTTTGGGGGGTGGGTGAGTGAGTGAGAACTTTTTTTTGAATTTGTAGATGGGTGAGTAAGTGAGAACCTTTTTTGGTTTTGGGGATGGGTGAGTAAGTGAAAACTTTATTTAGTTTTGGGGATGGGTGAGTGAGTGAGTAAGTGTATGCAATGATTTTACACCATTTTTTTATAATCTACAAATATGCCGTCGCGTCGCCTTGAACCCTTATAGTTTAGTCTTACTTATGAATCTTTCATTTCATTAGAAAATTGATGGCAAAATTTACTATATTCTTTCGTAACGTATTGAATTGTTTTATATACGTATGATGGAAAATGTCTCAATACATTATAATAAAAATTATAAATTCCTTAATAAGCTGTGTAGGAGATAACCCTCAGTATTATAAGAGAAAAGATGTATCAATCAACATTTCAAATATTAAAACATTCAAATCGCATGTTTTTAAACATGTACAGAATGACATCCTAGAAACGAAGAATGAAATTAAACATGAATGTATTGGAAGGGAAACTATAAATCAAGCCGATGCATCAATCATTGTCAGAATGGAATGCCGTGGAAGATATGCCAGCCTCGTATTGGAAGTCATCACAACTCATGTTTTGAAAAATGACACTTCGGCGCTTTGTGTTTTCTGGAGCATTCATGGGAAAACTTCCATTACTTGTTGTTCATTTGTCTTGTTATATTTATATATGCAACAAACCCAGGGAATGATGGAGGGTTGAATTTTTGTAAATACGATGGAACTCTTTGAGCATAGTCGTTCTATTTACATATTTATTCCGAGTTAGTTATGTAGTATTCTTAATATTAATATATTAATTTAATGAACAAAACAAATAGATATAATAACTCATAAATTATTTGCGTTTTATTGAGAGTTTAAATGTCTCTAAATAATCATTATTCAGCTACCAAACAATGGAACAAACAGCGATTTTACTAATAAATACATATAAATTCTTCGCTATAATTTTGGAAGATAAAATTTTATCAACATGACGTCTCCAAATGACTCCATTGTCCATTTCTAGATAATAATTATGTAATTTTCCTAACATAGAAAGCACTTTTCCAAATTCCACTACATGTTATTATCGGAATAGTTACGTGTATGTAATCTATTACCAATTTCAAATTGACTCTAAATATTAAGTGTAAACACAATGGGTACTTGGTGAAATTAAAAATGAAATATTGCCTCTAAGTATTTGAAGTGTCTTGAATAATTTCATTTCTAGGAAGTGCATTGTATACTATTATATATAATATTGTTTGAACGTCCTAAATAAGTTCATATGCACTAGAACCTGTAGAGTTTTGAATGTTTCTCAACTGTAATAACAATTGATACAGTTTGACCTCTTGACTAGTTTTCCCCCTCATAGGTTTTAAAAATATTTTTTACAGTTTGAACAAATCGTTCAGCTTGTACGGTTGGGATGGAGCACAATGACTTACAAATAACTTCTGTGTGTACAAAACATCTCTGAACACGTGTGAAACTGGGATACATTCCTTGATGCAATTATGTAAGAAATTACAAAATTTACAAATGGTAGGCGTAGTTTGTTTCAGAGATTGTCGTCTTGATTGGTATAAACTCATCTCACTGTGTATATGAATCAATCATAATGAAAAAAAATAATCATTTACCATACAAATCTTGGTCCAATCGTTGCCATGCTTCAGAAGTATTACCTTTTGATTTAATTCGTACTTTGCTGGTTCAGTTAACTAGAAGCAACACTCTTTAGCTTTTTAAAATTGTATGATCAATATTTTTTCCAAAAGCAGAACGTTCTTGTCGAAATTTTCATCTAAATAATACCTAGGTGACCGTTTGCTATCTGAGTATCTTTTAACAATCTGTTTCTATAAAAAAAATAGTGGTAAACTACTTTGTCTCTTGTTAACATTAAGTACTCTCAATTATTTCTCTGTAAAGACACTTGTTACACTAGTTTTTGCCACAAATATTTAACATTTTATACAGATCTTAGTAACTGTACTAACTGTCCATAAATGCTACAGCTCTTCTGGGTTTACAAATACATTTCTTCTAACAAAGCTATACTTTAAATGAAGGTTTTAAATGTATTTTAAAATAATGATCTACCACTACGCTTTTATATAATAGAAATAGAAATACTTAATTTTCACTCGTGTTTTAAATTTAAATTTTAATACTTTATTAATTGTGTATTAATTAGCAGTAGACTAATTAATTGCAATTTAACGTCTTTAAATTTTGTCTTAAATGTAAATTGAAATATATTTATTATTAGGTTTTAAATTTTTCTATTTTTATTTTAATCCTTCTCTGAACGGATTTCTCTCACGTTTCTTTTTTGACTGATAATCTCCCTAACATTAACACTTTTAATTTGTAAGTTATATACTACAAATGTATAGGTACATCAGTTGAGATATTGATATACTATGAAACTAGGATACTACTAATTACTATTAAACTAATTCTTAGGGTTCAGGGATATTCTAATTATGGGTTGGGATTAGGTAGAAGAGAGGACTGGATAGTCCTAACTTCGTCCCAAAAATTAAGAAAGCCATCTATCATATATATAGCTATATTTTCAATAAGCAATAAATCCACATATATTCTACGGCGAGAAACCTCTCTGTCACCTTTGCCAAAACAACATAAAATAGAGATCCCTGCCCTTTGAATACTCTAATAACGTCAAGGTCGGAAAAGAGTCCTGGTAGAAAGGTTAAAGAGAGTGTTTTAACCCAAGACTACAAGATGAAAGATGTAGATCCAGCTATGATGGTACCTGCAGTCATTCTTTTCCTTGTGAAATAAACCGCTTTGAGTTTGCGGTGTGTAAAATCCAAAGTTATTATTTATTTGGTAATTTTATCAATCTGCTGTTTAATTTTTACAGTTAATAAATTAGCAGGTTCCTAATCTCTATTCGAGTTTGTGAACCTTCAAATTTTGTAATAATGGATTCTAATTTTATTAAATGTTTAAAAATTAAATAATTCATGGCTGAAATACCCTGCCTAATAATCTACAACACTCAGTAATATTCTATATAATAATATGTAGATATTTGTTGTAGTGGAAATGTACATTTTAGCACAAGATAATTAAATACATAGAGCTGTGTAAAGCTTTGAATCTGAATAAAGTTTAAATATTTTCAGGTGTAAAGTTAGTAGAAGGGAGAGGAAGGCTGCTCATCAACATGCGATAGAGACAATGTTTGACTCGTTAGCGTCGCGACTGCCTTGTTTTGTTAAACGACTAACTCCTAGCCAACTCGCTGCATACTGATCTTCTTCGCAATTACATAGGCCTACGATCAATAGCAGCACGTCACTGCAGGCATGCCATTCATACAAAATGATGAAAAAACTTCCCCTCCTTGTTCTGATCGTAAATCCTCTTAATGCTTCAACAATTTCCACAAATCTCCTTTAACGGGGTGGAATATTTAAGAATCGAAATTATGAATTCCTCTTTACTTTTTAACATCTTTAAAAAAAGTTGTATATTTAAGTAAGTTCAGGATCTAGAATACTTGGAGATGATAGGGTTTTGCTTAACTATATGAAAAATGTTTGTGGTTATCAGTTACTAAATCCGCAGTTTTTAGCAGAGAATACTGTTGCTAGATTACCTAGATTATTGCTGTATAAAACGCTGCAAACACCTTATATACATATTTGCTTGTGTCTACCTCTACATACATAAAATACAACGTCTCTCTGTCTATTTGTAAAGTTATAAGTTAAGAACTACTCTTCAGATTTGTATCCGGTTTCCTTAGTTATGGAGATAAGTAATTGGGTTAGGTTTTAGTCTATGTTTGTTTAAAATAAGTTGAGTAGTTCACAAGTTTTACAGTATTTGTAGGCAAGAGGAATACGAAAACCAATATTTTCTACACATTTAATTTTCGTAAAAATTTCACCGACCTCACATATTTGTTCCGTGACAAAATGGTAAGCTTGAATGCTAATTGGAACTGAAAACTTGTATGTTATTGCTGCAGTGATTCCTAAGCTACTGAAAATTTTGTTGCGGTGATTGGTTGCTACTGAAAAATAGGACATCCTGATATTCTAATACATTTTACTCATTTTCTTAATATTTACAGGCACAACAAATGTGATTAAATATGTTTTAGTAACAAAATAGGTATGTAATTTAATGGTAGATGTAAAAAAAATGTTTGAAGGGACCTTCAGATAAAAAAACCAAAATAACTTTTAATTATGTTTTCTCATTTTCTGTCCCACTTATTGTAATTTGTACAGAATACAAAATAAATTGTTTTAATATTTTGAATTTAATTCACTAAAATATTCTGAACTTTATCAATCCAGCTACAAAAGTTAAAAATCAAATATTGATTTTATAATATGGCATCCTGTATATGCACACAAAACCCGAATTCAACGTAAATGGAATATAAGAACAACCCGTTAGAGTATGTTAACCATAACACGAAGTTTGTGAAACCAGTGCGATGGTTTGGTATTAAAGAAAGACTGATTTAACAATAGGAAATCATACATTGTATCACATTAATACTTTATCTTGCTATTTTATACAAACTATTACAGAATAAAAATATATCTTAATATAACTTCATGATAGAAAAACCATACAATCTTAGCAAACGTTTGATTTTTTTTTTTTAAATATTGTATTAAAGTTTGATCAAATAAATTGTAAGAAAGGTACTTCATTATATTAAAAAATAAAAGTTGCAAATATATTGCAGCTATTTTTTTCACTCATCCATCTCCAAAACGGAATTAAATCACTGAAAACCAAATATATCAGTTCATTATAAACATTTTAAAAGTTAAAATTAACCATAGACGCCATATCTGAACCAAACTTGCTACTCTTGTATATAAACGCATCCACAATGTAAATCGTATTGAAATGAAATCGAACTTTTACGGCAGTCAAGGTTAATTTTTGTTTTTTGCCTCAGGACTATTATTCTTGAACCGTAATATGTTTTTACTTGTTATTTTTCACTTTGATTTTTTGTCTTAAATCTTCACATTTGTCTAAATTTTTAGATATTTTAAATAATTACTAATAATATTCATGACAAACTTATTTTGTTACACCCCATAACCGATTTTTGTTGTTTTTGTTTGTATTGATAACTCAAGAACCGGCATTTATTATGACATTTTGGCCAAAGTGTTTGTTTGGATCTTTAGAAGTTAGATTAATCAAAACCTGTCAAGTCGATTTTGAGGAAGTAAATTTGAATTTTTGATCTTTTTATTTTAGTTGCATCTACTTCCAAATTTTTACTATTAAAAAAATGAATAATACATCCCGAGATATGGTCAAAATATCTCACATACTAAATTTTATTAAAATCTTTACACGCGACAGAGATTCAGACGATAGACTTCATTCCAAAAACTAATATTTTGCTCAAAGGACATCAAAAAGGCCATATCCACAAGAGATCCGATCACATAACTTTCTTTACACTACCTATATATTTTCGAAAGTAAAAATAAACAGAAAGCAAAAGAAATATCTTTTACTAATTAGCAAAATAAAAATCTGAATGCATTTTACAATTATCATATTTTGGACAAAATACAACTGTTCCATTTTGACATACACGGTGAACGCTTTTACGAAATAAAACCCAATACAAATTATTTCAAATAACACAAATATCAGAATTACGTTAAAAACTTACAAAATCTGTCCAAACAGATTAAACGTTATACACGATCACAAATCAATCACCTAAATATATTGAGAAAAATGTGTGTACAATTTGTTGTTAAGAAAACACAAAAACTTCCACAACAACAATTAGTTCCTAACAACAAATTGTCTTAAGTTGTTACTCCTGTAAATAAAAATATCTTTAGATATTGCTCAAAATTTGTTCATTTGTTTGACTGAAAATAATAACTTTGAAACCTCGTCTTGTGTGTGTTTCTTGTTGCGAAAATTGGAATATTTCGTTAACTGTTGATTAATTATAATCCACGTCACGTGAGTAGAGTGAAGAAAAGTAAATATAATTTGCCTGCAACAAAAACATAAGTTCAGAAATATAAAATTAACAATTAAAGGCATTTATATTATTAAACCTAACTTACCCAATGGTACAATAGAACAACAAAACTTTCCAGATAATATTAAATAAATAAAACATGTCCCAAAGAAATAAAAATGATAATTTCAAAACATTTTCAAATATACAAATATAAAATAAATAGCGAACAAAACGAAATCTAACTTAACACGAAATACGGTACATTATTAAAAATTTATAATATATGTTCTTATAGGCAAACTAGCAAAAATGTCAGAAATCCAAAATAGGAAGAAAGCAATGAATCTAAAACCAAATTAAAATATTGTTTCACTCTTTTTAAACAAAACTACTAGTTTCCTACAAACTAGGAAGATATAAGAAAAAAGACTACACAATTATGTACACACTGCAATGTTTTCAATTTTACTTGAAAAAGGGAGAATGCTACGTCATTCTATTAAAAAGTGAATAGGTGGATTGCAACTTCCCTGTCTCTTACCTGTTTGTCACAAGTACATATATTTATATGGGATTTTGCAATCAAGTTAGACTTTCATAATTATATTTAAAATTTGAAATATATTTATAAAAATAACTCTTTTGAGTTTCAACGAAATTATTAATTTTCGTTACTAGCTCATTATTTTTATAAATTAGTATATTTTATTTTGACTTCGTTGATAGATAGTATTAGAAGTTTAATAAATTGATTTTATTTACTAATTAGTATTTCTAGGAATCCTTTAAGTATTATTAATTGTCAAAAACAAAAGTCACATCTTTATTTTGGATTGTAACATCAACAAATTTAATAAAATAGTACATATTTATGACATTTCTCCATTTACAGTACTTGTAATCAGTACTTTTTATATTAATTATTTTTGGTAATCGTTTGTGTAATTGATATTGAATTACTTATGGCAGGCTTGATTTTTCATAAATAGTATTCAAATTATCTTACTAAAATTACTTATGCTGATATGTCTATCAGCCGTTATCAATAAGAATGTATATTATCACAATTTAACTTTAAATGAATTGTATACATTTATTACTAATAATGTTTTAGCCACTAACAGATATATAGAAATTTATTATGTAATGTATACTAATATACGCCATGAATATGTATAATTCACCTTAAAATAAGCACTGGTCCATTATCAAAAAAATTATGTATTATTTTAACACATAAATATTCCATAAATTTAGAATTTATTGAAATTGTTTATTTTTAATGAAGTTCTTTTAAAATTAAACACTTGAAAAACTTAAAGTTATTAAAAGATAAAATCAAAAATTTATTAATGAAAATTGATAAATGAGCAAGAATAAGTTTAGATGTATTCTTTACATTTAAAGGTGTCTTTATTGGAATTTTCAGGTGGGTGTATTTCTTTAGGTGGGTTCCCCATTTGTTTGCCAAAATTTAAAACAATAAAATTAAAATTAATTATAAAGAAGACTTTGAGAGAGATCTTTTTCTCATAAAATTGTTTTAGCTAACAGATTACTGATTCCAGGTGATTGACTGTAAAATATTTACCTAATTTAGCACACTTTAACATTTTTAGAGGCAATATACAAATACACATCCTTCTAGTTTGAAATCTTAAAAGAGAAGAACGAGAAATTCTAGTAAAATCTAAAATAGCGGATCTAGATTTCATCCCCACTTTTTAATCTTAACAATACTATTCCATTTGAGTGTTTTACATCAATTTGACTTTTAATATATTTTCTTTATTCATATCATGAATAAAACGCACCTATATTCTAATTTTACATTTAGTAATTAGTTTTAATACTTGATTAAAAGGATAAATATTATATTTAAATAATTGTTATAAAATTAAAAATATGTTTGAGTTTGCCTACTTGTAAACAAGTAGAGGGTGTATTTTCGTCGATACATACTTTCGCTTTAGCTAATTTCAAGCTAAATTTTAAATAATATCTTTTGGTTTATAGCCACCGACTAAAAATAACTATGATAAAACTAATTACATATATTTTCTTCTATTTTTTGTAGATTTCTCATAAACTTCGAGTGAAGTTGTACAGTTTAATTTAGTCAAGTTAGCTATTTTCCACATCAGCTCTTATATAAAAAAATTATTAAATAATTTGACTAATTATTTTCTTATTCAAACATTATCCTAAACATGTTATACAATTTTGAACGCATTATCTTAATTATTTTAGCCGTATTTAAAAAATCTGTACTGCTTCTTAGAATTTAATTTAACATTATGAGGATATGTAGGTATAAACATCATACGTCCTTTTCAGTCTTTTCCTTTATTATAATTTAAAACATTGAAAGCTAACTAATTATACAAGGTGAATTCAAAATATTTTCAGAAATAATTACATTACTTCTGCACATTTTGTAAGGAAATAAGGATTTTCTGCCTTTTTGTACTAATAGTATTGTCTTTGTTAGTTTACTTTAGAATCGAGCAAAACTTTCTCTTATTGCCTGCATGACTATGGAAACGTACAAAAATCAAAACTTTTATTAATTTAATAAAATAATTATGGATTTAAAACTATTGAAACTAGGGTATTCCCAATCCGTTTCAAGATGTTGCCCTAGGCTAAAGTATGACAACAGTATGAATAAGTAATGAAAATTAAAAAACATCTTCAGTGATGAATTTCTGTAAACTATCTGCACTCCAACCATTATAGCTTTCATTACAACTAGCTTTTAATAGAGTTAGATCTTATGTTAAAAGAACTATCTAAGAAGGTCACTTAATTAAAAATACAAAATTTGATAAATATTACATTATATTTAAAATAATTCAACATATCCAACAGACACTTGGATAAAAAAAATAATAATCACGAAATTACGTAAATAATAATCCAAGCTTTAAAGATGAAAACTTTTTTAATCGGTAGTACGCCTACAGTTAATATATACTTCTTCAGTCCAATAAAGAAATAAACTTATTTCCAGATCAAACACTGTAATTTACAAAACAACGTTCCAATGACGTTGGTATTTACTAAAATTCAGGTTGTGGTTTGCCTTACGTGACAGCTATACATTACAAGTAGCATAACGACCACTTCCCGCTGTCCATTATCTTAAAGTCTGGAGATCACTATATGGATGACGAAGGTGGTGTAAATAAAAGTTTACTCTCATTTATTGTCTGTATCACCTGTACACAATACAAGTTATTTAATAAATGTGTACTCACAACGACTATCCCTATCTTACAGACTTAAGCTTCTCTCCTCTACATTTTCAAATTTCAGTACAGATATTATTTATGTTTCAGCCTTGGTTTACTTTATTAAATTAATGTAATTAAAAATTAGCGGCGGTATCAAAAGCATCGTCTAATAGGAAAGGGGAACAGATTCTAATGTTCCTTTAATTACTTTACCTGGGGCGTTATATAACGATTACACTTCATCTTAACGGGGAATTAACTTATTCGTGGCTGTTCTTAGCCTTAATTAAGGTGAAACACTCCCCCCTCCTTAAGCCCCCACACCCAATGTTTCTTATTCACTTCTGTTTACTTACTATCTAAAGTGAGAAGTTGTCGTCTGTAAACATACTATACAGACGTAGAAATTTGAAAATATTCTTATATTCGTTAAATCAAACACATGTTTTAAAAATTTTAATAAATAATAAAAAAGACTGTCTTAAATTGCTTGTTTTTATTTCAATGTTTATAATTCTTTAACTTTCAGGTCATTTAAAAGATAACGTAGACTATTTTGGTAAAAATAAACGTTCTGTTATTATTGCGCGTTTTCCTTTTATAAGGTGTACGCTTCCAATATAAACAAACTTCGTGAACTTTAAAGTACCAATAATTGGAGTATAAATATGCTAAATTTTTATCAAAGTATTTTCACAGTGTAAATCGACAATGAACTTAATTTATTAAAAATCCTGTATTTATTTTTATTGTGGTAAATGACATGTAAATTTGTTTATCAATTTTTTAAGGACAGTATCATAAATTTATACGCATCCACACATTGGAAGATCAGTTACTTTAGGTTACATTCACAATTTTTAAGGATTCAAAGCATCAAATATGGATTTCAATTGATTTGAATGATCAATCTCACTTCTCCTTTCAGGTGCTACTTCTCAAGAGTACATGAGTGGTAACCTTGCTGGATCTACCGTTCTTTATCTAGTCTTTAGCTAGGTTCCTGTCTTTCATCTTTCCTATCTCTGACCAACTCTTGTTCTGTTCCGACCCTAACGCTTTTAAAGTATTCAAGGACTTTAATTCACGGTCATTTTTCTTTCTGTAAAGAATTTCCGATAAGTTTATTGCCTTTAAATAAGAAGAGAGGAGGGGTCAATGATGACTGCATATTTATAGTTTAATTTCGCCGAATATATATATATATATATATATATATATCTCATATAACATTTTCTAACATAATCAGTTGAATGACTTTAAACAAGTAATTCGGGACAAACAGTATAGAAGATTTTGTATTGATTGAAGAATTTGCCATTGTCGTCAAAAATAGTTGTTTTAAGGGGTTTTGTTTATCTTGATGTTAAATTTTTTGTGTTGTGTATAACTTGAACTAAGTAAATAAATGGAGTTAAAATTAGAGTAAACATTGTTCTCAAGTAAACAAACTAATATTGCATAAACTTAATAGTTTTAAATGCAAAATTATTACATTATGCAACATAATTAATTTACAAATATACAAAGTGGGTGAAAGAAACTACTGTACACGCGCTCTTATGGTTTTAAATATTTGAGATATAGGAATTTTGTTTGCGGAAATCTCTTTAGGTGAGAGGGGCAACCCAAAGTAAAGTTTAAATTTTTGAATTGTGGGGCGGGGGATGAGGTTTACTCAAAAAATTTCAAATGGCACGTATAGGCTTTTAACGCCATATTTTAGTCATATCAGTGAGACAAAAAAATGACTTAACAAAAATTAAATTCTGAACATCAAATTCAAAATGGCAACCAAAAGTTTAATTACTGGTAAATTGGTACCAAACGATCCACTCGGAGGACAATCGACTTCTCTAAATCTTGGTTCACTGCTTCAAATACAATACCGGGTTGTTTTGTGGGGAATCACTTTATTCACCATTTAAGAGAACGGATAGTAACAGATGATGAACAAACCAAATATTTAAAATCGTGTGAAACATTTTTTAACAAAGTCAGTACTAATATTACATGGAGGTACAGGAATAATTATTTAAACATTTAATATGAGATAAGAACACATTAATGTGTTACAAGTGGATGTACAGTACTGATCTATCATCGTAAATAAAAAAACCCCACCTCCAGTCCTAATTAAAAACATAAACCTTTGTTTTTTTAGGTTACTTCACTCATCTAAAGAGATTGCCCAACAAACAGAATTCTAATATCATTTTTTTTATTATTATTATTATTATTATTTTTTTTTTTAGGAGATGATAGTTTCTTTTCAACCACCCGGTGTATGTTACGTTAATATTAATGATAAGTTATTCTTATTTAAATTTGCAATTAAAATTTGAAAAGATTTAGATTTATCTAAAACAAATTACGTAAATAATACCAAATAATAATACAAACAAATAATTAAGTGTGTTTATACCTCATCTATTATTTACGTATTAAGACAAGTAATGTGGTGATAACAAAATCCAGTTATGGTATTTCCAATAAATCTCACGTCTTGAAAACTCACGTGGAACAAATGTCGGAATCTTGCCCCTTTTTGTGTCTTTCAATCCGTCTGGATTACTTCCAAAACATATCCCTTAGTTCAAATGATAGTTATAGCATATAAGTCCCACCGGATGATTTCATTGAACAAAATCGCCAACGAATGGAATATGAAAATAAAGGTTGATGCCTAAACTATCAAAATAGTTTTTATTGAGTTTAATGTTGTAAAACTTGTGCAATTCCTTTATTTTGAAGCACTGAGTTAGAATTTAAGTTTGGTTTTGTACTCCAATCTTCTACAAAATCTGGCCCCCGTACTTCTACAAAATAAAAAGTTATCATATTTTGATAAATTATATCATATTTATGGGTTTAAAGCGCAGATTAATTGGAAAAAAATACTTCCGGATCACTTAACGTATTTTTAAAACGGTAGAACTTAATAATAAATAATCTTTTAATTTAACTAATGGAGTTGCAATACACGCACTTCTGTCGACTGGTGTGTCAGTCGTTTTATTCTCTTAAAATTTAAGATCAAAGGAAATTAAATTTATGTTATCTCAAAATGTAGTCAAGGGTAACATCTCAAAAGTAGAAATATGGAACTCCTTTGAAATATTTTCCACACCACTAACTCCTGTACAGTTACCAGGTATCTCTATTGAACTCCGCACCCCTCAATCCTAATTCAGTAAAATATAACACTGAATCACAAAGCTGATTACATTCACATCACGATATGCCATTGATAAACTGAGTTTTAATTGAACAACCATTCACATTTAGATATATAAACCTCCATCATAACTGTTTCAAATATTTATTTTAAATTATATTATGATTTTGTTTTGCTATTATATTGTTCATAAAATAAAATTTGAAAAAATCCAGAAATAAAAGAAAAATCAAATCATTCCATATTTTGTTTTGGTAATCAGATGTATATCTATCAAGAGTAGCAACAGACCATCTTTAAGACTTTGTTCACCTTCTAAATGAGCAAATTCAACTTTATATGTTAAGAATCAGACTACTTTGGGTGCTCTTCTTTGCCTTCCCAAATGATTAATTATTCCCCTTCCTCCACACCCAATAAAAAGAATACCATTTTAAGGTTGTGTTACTCAAAATTAAAAAAGCAGCAATTGTGTTAGAAAATTATTAATTTAATATAATATAAAAAGTTCAATTCACACATAATAAAAAGATATTTACTTTTTGTATCAGAAAAATTCTAAACATTAGAGACATTTATATAATTTATTAAATATAATTTATATTTATATAATTTATTAAATTTATAATATAAATTTTAGAGACATTTATATTTAAATTATAATATTTAATTTATTTATTGTTTAATTTCTTTGTTTACCCTATTTCATAATTTGTTTATTATAAGCAAAACTTCATGAAAAATATTGAGTTGTAAACTTATAATTTATAATTTAATCAATTAAAATATAACCGTGTATTTTATCTGAAGGTAAAATAAATACATTATGCTTATAGTCACAGATATCAGAGCAGAACTGCATCGTACCTTTTCCTATACATATCTACTCATGCTTTAATTATTCTAATTCAGATTTATATGTCATCTTTTCAAAACATAATTTAAAAGGTCAAGAAAAACGTTTTATAAAAGTAATGGATTAGAAAGACTTATTTCTTTACCTAAAAAGTTTCGCATTACAATTTCTAAAAATATAAATATGATTTACACAAATCCATAATAATTTAAATTTCATGTAGTTGGTGGTTAAAATATTTTGACCATTATTACTGAAATGTTTAAAGCTAATCAATGAAAGAATCGCACTTGTTTTAACACTAAGAGCTTCATCATCAACAATGAAGCGTATTCACTGAACAAATTCGTGTCCTTATTCTCTGTGGTCTGTTTATACATTTTTTTTTTTTTTTTTTTTTTTTTCAAAATAGATTTCGTCACTCTAACAATTATGTATTTACAACAACTATAAAATTGTTCATATATAATAGGAAATACCTTAGTTAGTTGTACTTAAGCCTTTTGACCTAGATTTATTAAGTTAGTATTTTGGGATTTGGTTGCGTAATTAATTTACAGTATTTTACTTGATTTAGATTTATTTGTAATAGTTTCATTTTTGTTGATTTGTAATAACATTAATTTTAAAAAGATTTTTTGACTTAAATATATATTTACAAATATACTAAGAATCAGCTCATTATAGGGAAATGCTGGTAAATATTGGTTTAAACAGACATTATGACCCATATGAATACAAATTACCCATGGTATTAATACTGATAGATAAAATTTTAGACTTTCTGTTTTCTTCATGCTAGGCAAAAACTCTCTCGGTCATCCTCGTTTTATAAAAAAAAGAAATAGAAAGCATAAAATAAAAACATCTAGGGCTCGAATACTCTAATCAAAGTGATAGTAGAACAAGAGTTGTTCAAGTGAGAAAGAAGAAAAGGAGGGATTTAACTGAAGACTACTTGGAAAAAAATGTAGATCCAGCTAGGGTAATTGGGGATGGCTAAGCCCGCACTCACTACAGTGAGAGAATCTTATATTTTGTGAACAGTTCGAAATTAAATTTCAAAAAACAACATATCAACTTACACATATTCGTAACAATAATACAAATGATTTTGTTTATTATTAACATAATTTATTTTTGTAGTTTTATAAAATAAATACAGCTGTCATCAACAAAATAACGTAGCACTTCCTTACTATCAAACATGAAAGTTCCACTAGACATTGAATACTGTTGTGTCCACTGAATTCACTTCAATGTTTTAAAATATAACCTCATATTAAATCCAGTTTGTCGTACTTTAAAATGTGGGTAACTGGATTTCATTAAAATATAATCGTCGCCCTTCCTTGCTTATTTCATAGAGTGGTCGAAAAGTCAATAAGTAAATCGATACTTTTTACATACATTTGTATTAAACCTTCTGAAAATGTACCAATTACGGGACAACGTTTACCTCATAATTTCTAAGGTAAATCATCCTTAAGATTTATTAACCAGCAATTAATTGAACGTTAATTCATGAACGGAATATTACGATTAATGGATTTATCTGTTCATAGAAATACATGAAGTTTCATCAAAATCTATTCAGTATTTTCCTAGAGTAATGAAACGTACATATACAGATTTCCTGAGATACAGAAATCATAACTTTTTTGTTCTAAAATCAAAGATTTGCAGAAAATAAATATATTCTCGAAATCAAAGATATAAACACATTGGGAATTGATTTACTAAAACAAATGTTATTAGTTAAATAACGAAGTAATACATTTTGTCATTAATGTATTTATATTTTGTAAATAAGTTATTTTCACAATCACACAATATTTCTATAAAATCGTACTTTCGTCAGATGTCATTGTGTGCAGTGTGATATCGGGGACTTACCAACTGTGTATAATTAATCAAAGACATGACAAGCCACTAATTGCCGGCAGAAGCTCCATAGTCTTATTAAATTCCAGTACGGCAATTAGCTGCATATCTGAGCATTAGCAACCGCCATAGCGACATGGGCTAACACCTTGTTGGGTATTGTCAATGCCGTGATAGATTGATTGCATAGTTGTTTAAGATTTGTAAATGAAAATAACAGAATAACATTTATTATTTTTATTTTAAAAACCTTTACTCTTCTATAGACTAGTTATTTGTCGACTAATATTAATGGTTACAAAAAGATTTATTTATTTATTTATAAATTTTTTATCAATAAATATTTTATAAAACATTTCCTTTATCAATTTTTAAATACTTTTTAATCAAGACAACTTTCAATTTTTTTCTTCAAAAATAACTTCGATTATAATATTGGAATAAATATATAATAGTTTTTAAACATCTGCAACACGAATATGAGGAGAAATTATTTTTATATAGGATAACCTCTTTAACATATATATTAATAAATATATATGTTGTAACGATATCATGATCCCAATTAAATAAAAAACATCAATCATGAAATCTAAAAATAAATAAATTAAAATAACTTGAATAAAATAATAAATATAGAACAATGTTAAACAAATGGGCAGATGCCGCCTGCAATTAAAAAATGTACGTGTTAGGTTACAATAGCACTAGGATTTCAAGAACCTTGAAGCCAACACGTGTGTGCAATAACGGAATTCTTGGGGTAGCAGAGTTTTTTACAAAAAAAAAGAGAAATCAAGGGAAAGCAGCATTATAACGGTACTTCAGAAAAAACACAAAAACGCTAGGAGAAAGTAGGTCGGCCAATCGGAGACGTTTTCAAACTTAAAAAACACAACGGAAAGATTCAAAAACAACCAGTAGAAATCGCGAAAGTTCATATGTAGAGAAAGTTGGTAAAAATCCACAAATCAGCGAACAGGGCGCGAAAACCAGTGTTTTAGAGAAGGAGTATTAAAAAATAGTTTCAGGAGGGAGTCTTACAAGGGTCGCCGAGACGTAAGGTCGTGTACACAGCTAGACTGAGCTGTGTACCAAAGAATTGTTTTTTTAACAGCGAATAAGGGACTAGAAGTCTCTTTATATTGAAAGGTTTTGATAAGTTTAAATTAAAGTAGAATCAAGGGAAAGGAAGTTTTAAGTAAGAATAGGAAATTTAGATTTGGAGTTTTGTGGAGTTTCTTAATAAAAAGGCAGATCAAGAAAAGGAGTTTTAAATTCACCAGAGGCAAAGGATACAAGGCATCGCAGAAAGGCGCTGGAATTTTGGAACGACTTCAGGGAAGGAGAGACCTATTTTGGAACGACTTCAGGGAAGGAGAGACAGCGTTAATTACCAACGAAGAAAGTGTTTAAGCAGTGTGGTGTTTTGTTTTTGTTAATAAAAAAATTAATTAAAGTTATGTGTTGTGTATAGTGAAAATCGACCGATCAGAAGGACCAGCAAAACTGATAAGTACAAAACAAATTGTTAATTATTAAATTCATTAGATTCGATTTCACTTTCAATTGAGTTATTCAAAAAAACCCAAGACCCGAGATAAAGAGATTTTGTTGCTTTAAATTAAGTTAAAAACTGAGCTAGCTGAGATTAATAAAAAAGATGATAAATGTTAATAATAAATTAAAGTAATAAATAAAATTTGTAAAAAAAATAATAAATCAAAAGGAACTAATAATTTGAAGATACAGCTTTTAACAAGTGTTAAAATAAAGTAAATTTTGTAATTTAAAAAAATGTCTATTATAAATAAATTTAACTTTAAGGAATGAATGAGGAGTAAATGGTTTTTTTAGATAAGTAAGTATTGATTCCATGTATATGTTTATTGCTGTAGTAATTTATTCTTTTAAAAATTAAAAGAAAGAGTTTGTTTATCCAGGTAAACGGTGTTTGTCTATGAGTTTAATAATCATAAATAGTTCCTTTAGTAGAAGTAGAGCAGTAAATAAATAATTGATAACATCTTAAATGTTAGATTGACACGACAACGTGTGGCTTTTAGAATAAATTAAAATTAAATTAAATTAGATAACAACTTCGTTGCTATAATTTGGTCGCACAACGTGTGGCAAGATTAAATTATATTAATTAAAGGTAAATTAAAATAAAATAGCAAAGCAAGAGTCGCTTATGTTATAGTTGGCTCACCAACGTGTGGCTTGATAAATTAATTTAAATATAAATAAAAAGAAAGAGAATTGCTTATGTTATAATATATATATAGAGAGAGAGAGAGAGAGAGAGAGAGAGAGAGAGAGAGAGAGAGAGAGAGAGAGAGAGAGAGAGAGAGAGAGAGAGAGAGAGAGAGAGAGAGAGAGAAAAGGCGTATAACAGTAATTTATTCTAGTTGGAAAAAATTAGCAATAAAAACTAAAAATAAAACAACACCTGATTAGTAGCCATTGCCACTTCAGTGTTGTAGCCCGATGTGTTTAGAAAATTATTTTGGCCGTCATAGCTTTAACTATAAATAAATATTTACAATAGTTTGATTATTTACTGAATATATTTTTAAAATTACATCGAAACTTGTCTAGAGTTTTAGAAACCAAGAGAGTTGAAGTGTTTAAAATTATGTATGGATTAAAAATGACATGCATGTTCTTTATCCAGTTCTACTAAAGATTTGAATTATCTTTTCTTTTTGAATTTAAGATTTTTACTATCAGATATATCAACATTCAAAACAAATATAATCAAAAGCTTAAAGGAAAAACTCAATAATAGACTAATAGTATATTTCAAATGAGGAATATTTGAAAGAAATTTCCTGTTGTTGGTTTTTTCTGATGGAGCTAAATTCATTTCGTTCTCACAATCTGACGGAGCTGTTGAATATTTAAAACCTTCGTCCCTTTCACATTATTGCAGTGAAGTAATAAAACCAGCCTTCGTATAATCTCGTCATTTCCTTTCACCAACATTTCCGGTTTTAGTTCAATAGGAGCTTTTTCATACATTGTAATAAACTAACCTCTCTACAGAGGTTTTGCATTCGTTTGTTGAGCTTCCTTTATGGCTTGGAATTTTAAAACAGATCCCGCTAAATATAAAACTCCAGTTTTATATAATACGAATATAAAATGGAGTATAAGAGAAAATTACATAAGGTAGCAAAATAGTAAATAAAAGATTGTTATGGCGTACTTAAAACTATATAAATAAGAATAAACTTTTTAAAGCCCATTTTTTCAACCAGGGGATTTTAGTATATCTCGAATGTATATTATTAGGAAATCATTTAAATTGCCTACAAAGTTTCGTAATGGACACCCTTAAACAATATGATTTAAATTAAAATTTTACAACTACGTCATGCTTTTGTTGATGTAATATAATATATGTTTATTTCTGCTTTAAAATAAATTCACACCAACAAAAACATATTACCATTTAAATTAATAATAAATACATCCATGTACAAAAAAAAGCTAAATAACAATAGAAATGAAAAATAAGCTGGGTCTTGAAACAATAAAATACGCGTATGTAAAAATTTCAATGTTTAAGTGATAACATAATATATACTAAATGAAATAAAATACAATAAGATATTGAAATTAAAACAAATATTTCTTTAGAAACTAACAACACTTGATTTGTGCTAAACCTGACCTTTACGCTGACTTATAATTTCAAAAAACCAAATATATAAATAAGGGAATTTGCGTGAACATACGTTTAGAAGGCCTACATACAGACACAGATATAATATATAGTAATTTTTTATAAGGTGAATTACCTTTTTAATTTTAAGTCGTATTGATACAATAAGATTATCAATTTCAACATTTCTTAACGTAATCTTCAGATATTAGACTCTTTCGATCTTCCGTAGATGCATTGTATGGGATGTGCAAATGATGCGATATTATAAATGATGAAGGTTAAAACACTTTTATAAAACTTACAAAACACTTAAAATATATTTTCAAAACACATGGGAATGCCACTATTATATATAAAACATTAATTTTATAATCATTAATTGCTACATTGTAGACATATTGCAACATGAAAACAAATACACATTCAAAAATATAAATATAGACGCAATATCTTTTATTAAAACTGAATTTTTCCTATATTGTTTTTGAATAAAACGACGCAGACAGCTTTGGATTAAAATGGAAATAAAAATTTAATATTAATGACAATCGTTGCAAAGTGTGAAGTATTTACATACTATTTTGTATCGCACATGTACCTGATCACACCAGGCCCACACATAGTCCCCTTATGCCTTTATGTTTGTCGTTAATCTGCTTTATTCTAATATGCTGTGTTTTCTTAATCAAGTGCAATGAGCTACACTTGTGGAAACTTCAATCTGTAAATGAATGAAAACACAATATTCCACTTTATTTGTACAATACACATACAAAACGACGTTTCGGTGACTAAATCATCACCCCAAATCCAATGCCATCACAACATATCAACAATACAAACAATGTTTAAATTATAATATTTCTACCACGTCACCCAGTTTATTTTTATATTTATTTAACTTTGGTATGACAGCTGTTTCGGTACTAACTCCATCATCAGATTACATTCATACACACTAATAAATAATACACAAGACACAAACATAAATAACGTATTACGTTAAATAAATTGTATAATAATGGTACAGTACACGTTAAAGTATAAACTGAGGGGTGTAGCCACATTATATACCTACTTGTGGTAGTCAACAACATACTCTTGTTATTAGGCAAGTCGTAAAGCAAAATGGAAATTAAAAACAATTTTTATTTGATATCTGACTACACATAAGCAGACAGAATCATATCATAAATTCTCTTTCCCCAGTTTACTCTAAATCTTTCAATAACTAAATTATTATATTTGTCAGGTATGAAATTTGGTATTTATCTAATCTTTGCCTTCTTTTATAAACTTAAACTTCAAACGTAGTCTGTTTTAGAAACAAATTATCATTCTTTCAACTCGTATTTCTTTTTAAATGCAAGACCATAAAATACAATAACAAGACTTTTTAATGCCTTCGATGAGAATAATAAACCTTAAGGGACCTTGGGATAAACACCAGATAATACTCTCTCCGGAAGCACTGGTGAGGGTGGTTGTAAGGTTACCCCTAAAAGGATTCTCATCTCCTGTTTAATAACTGAACTTACCATAATAGTCTGCCTTTATAAATAACGTATTGCTGTCATCCCTTGAGATATCAACGACTAAATTCGTTCATAATGATAGATGAATCGTTAATTCCTTCACCTTTAATGAAGAAACATCGAATTCAATATAAATCTGAAAGCGCTACATTATTTTCGAATAAACCACAAAAACTATAATCTTATTAGTCTATTATAACATCCATTCTTCTTTATCCATACTCATAACTCCCAACAAAATGAAGAAATATGTTTTTCAATTTTAATTTCGCGAGAGAATACTGTAAAGTGTTTTCAATTAATTACTTTGTGGTAATTGAGTCCCCTAGTTTGCTAATTATTTGTTCGGAGCTAGTATTTTGTTTTGCTAATGTGATTAAATTTGGAATTGGTTCAATCTGATTGCAATATATTTGTAAATAAGGTATAATGTAATATATTTGCAATATATTTGTATGTTTGTGTTGAGTCAGTTTGAAGCTTTGATTTTATAAACGAGATTAATTATCAAATCAAACGAATTCAATACAAAACTTTGGCACTGCAGAAATACGTGATAGAAAAATAATAGTTTTCAAACAAATAGCTCTTTAAATCTGATCATAACGTAAAGAAATAAAAAGACTCAATTATAATTTTCCCTTGACATAGATTCAACATGTGATTAATAAAACATCAAGTGATTTATTCTTGTAAAAACTAATTATATTATATATTCAGTTATCTTTGTACAGATGCAAAATGTGGTCAATAAAATATCGTGAGTAAATTATCTCCGTTATAACTAATTATATATACAGAGTGGTTCAAAATTAGGGTAAACAAAATTTTGTACATGATTAAACATTCAAAAACAACGAAATATTCCTATGAAGGTAAGACCTAAAGTGCTTAGTTTTCCGTCTATCTGTCTGTATGTGTGTTTTTACTAAATGTTTTTTATAGAAGAAACCAAGTAATTTACAAACTCGAAATTTGGAGTGATTACTGATATTTGTAGTGTTATTGACAAAAAGTTATCAAATTTAAAATATAATTTTCAAAATGGCTGCCGTTACAAATATTGAACGTGGAATATCTTGAAAATCGTAAACTTTACAAAAAACAATACAGGAGACAAAATATATTTCTTTTTTAACGACAGACTTTTTTGTCTTTTTTATATGTCAAAGGAAAACCAAGTTTCTACAAAAAGCTAAAAACATAATTTTTTAGTAATTTCCTATAACATCCTAAATTAATCTGAAAACAACATTTTTTGAATTATAATAGTTTTAATAAATGAAATAAAATTCATTTCTCTGAATTGTGGCTCTGAAATCCATCACAAATTCAAATGTGGCTCTTAATCATTTCAAAATGGCGACTGATAATATGATTCAATAATGCTAAAAAAAGTATCAAATGCTGAAATTGTATGAAAATAGCGACATATCAGTTATTAAAATCGGACTATGAATAAAGAAGGAATTAAATTTTTTATTCGTTACTAACAACTGAATTAGCCTACACCCATGAGGCACTGCACTTTGCTATCATTTTATGAGAAATAAAGAAATAACTCATTAGAAATAGGAGATTAAAATTAACATATTTAAATAATAACAACTCTTCTAAAAACATCTTTTTTCCCTTTAAAATTTCAGCCCATTGTTGAACAAAACAACAAACCATAAATGTACTGTGTGTTTGTGTTAAGCATTTTTAACCAGTTATTTTTAACCGTTTTACTGTGTATTCGTGTTAAGTGTTTATTTCTTTATTGATTATTGTAGGCTATTTTCATGTTTATTCATAATCTGAACTAGCTGACATCCATTTAATGTAAGGGTTAGGACGCGGCAATAGTTTTGCAGCAAGACATTTGTATCAAGAGAACTTTCCTAGCCGAATGTGTCCAAGCGCTAAGTTTTTCACCAATATTCATCGACGCCTGTCTGAAACAGGTTCTTTCCAGTCCAAAGAGCACACTAATGCAGGCAGACACCGATCTACTAGGACTGTTGATTTATAAGAATTTGTTCCTAATGCAATTTCTGAACATCCTGAGAAGACTTATCACCACAATTTAACTCCAACCAATCTAGTATTTGGAGGATACTTTTGTAACCCCCACGTTCCTCCAGTGGCATGATGGGAAAGCGCGAGGTTGCCGCGATCGATGAAAACGGAGGACGTGGAGCATCCACGTGAGATTGCCACTAAACAATCAATTGACAGTCAGTCAATTTAAGTCAAAAAAAAAAAAACACACCTACACTAGTAGAAAAACAAGTAAGTATTTTACTCTAGAGACAAGATTATACATACATTTAAAAAATATTAACAATCAACAATTAGCAATTACAATAAATAAATAAATATCAACAATTAGTTTAACTTTGCTTTTTATATTATGAAAGACATATGATTTGATTTTTAATAAATAAAAACGTTGGCCAACGAAAACATCACACCAATTTCCAATTTCCAACTTCCAATTTCATCATACATATATACATATAAATAAAACAATACAAGTACAATTGCGATACAAGTTTAGTACATACATAAACTACAATAGTTATATTTTGATAATTTAGATGAAACAAATTGATTTATCATAAAAAAAAATATTGTAATGACCACGATTGGAATAGATTAAAACTAAAGTTCAGGCTATGACTTAATGAATTTGAACACTTTTAAAGAGAAATTATACTAAAGTTTCGGAATCTCATTACTTCAAAATGTGATTATTACTGGACAAGTTTAATGTTGATTTTCTAAACTTTGTTATGTAATATTACAATATTAGCCACATTTATATTGAAAAGCTATAATTTCATTAATTAAATAATCAGCTTTCAATTAGGTAATGTAATTACAATTGAATTACATTCCTTCCTTTAAAAAAAAATGTATACTTTATCACAAAATATAAAATTGATAAGTGCTTTCATCTACTAGATATTGAAAATGTTTCAGATATATTATAGTTCACATGCAATTTGGAAAACACTAAAATATAGACCAAATGATCAATAAATTTTATTCAACTACATATAAATTGTTGAATGTGCATGAAAACTTTTCTTGAAAACTATTATACCGTTCTCTAAGGTATAATAACAAAATTAGAAAAGTTTATGTTTTCAACAAAGGATAGAATATGAAAATCCATAAACTAAATATGAACCATTGATACAAAACCAGATTATATAACGTTTTAAAATAATAGTTTTTTTTAAATTTCTTTCCTGACTTAATAATTGAAGGATAAACCTCGTTTGCTTTCAAAGGCCTTCACTAAAGTTTTGGTGATCCAACACTTATATCTTCAGAATAGTTTTTTTTTAATTATTAATTTTTTTTGGATCTCACACTTGAACCAGCGTGGCTGTTTTAGAAAAAAAAACAAAAAAACAAACAAAGGTATTAATGTAGTGCGTTTAAATTACTTGCACAAGTTGTTATTTTATTTATTTTTTATTTAGAAGATTTTTAAGTTTAACTAACCTGGTTCAAAGATACGGCTTGGCATGAAAACGGCTAGACGGTTAGATCCCTGCATGTCAGTTGAATGAAAATAAATTAATATGTAAGAAAGAAATCTTGCCACAAGGCACAATTATCTACTTCCTTTATCTCTAAGGTTGAGGTTCTGTTTACATATTAGGAAGTAGATTTATCAGCAAGATAAGCATCCAACCAATCTAGCGGTCGGTGCTGTGACCTATGTACACTACACTTTATAAAACGACCAGAAGTGCATACTTTATTGCCACATGACTATGCTCCTCGTGTTGTTTTCTGTCAATGGCTTTTGATACAAAATGTTTAACGACAGTTTTATTTACCGATGAGGCACACTTTACAAGAACAGCTATCGTAAACGTCCATAACCAACACATTCTCATGCCATCAAATCTAAGCATCAACAACATCAAGTTGCAGTAAACATTTGGGCAAGAATATTAGCAGATCATTTAGTTATGTTCGTGTTTTCACTCAGGCTTAATGGTATAATCTATTTAAACTTTTGAGAGAAGAGTTTGATGATGTACCTCTTTAGTTATACCAAAACATGTGGTTTATGCGTAATGGGGCACCTGCATACTGTAGTATTGCTGTTTGTGAACACCTGAATGGCAGTTTTCCAAATCAATGGCTAGGTTGGGGTGGGCTAGTTCTGTGGGCAGCAAGGTCGCCAGATCTAAATCTTTTGGATTCATACCTTTGGGGACATTTAAAATCCTTAGTATACTCTTCTTCAACTCCTTTGAAGAACTCCCATTAAGCATTCTGAACGGAATGGAAATGATTAAGCGCACTCCTGGAATTTTGATCGGGTCCGAGAATCGATGAGATGCGTGTATTGTGAACAACGGAGGTCATATTGAACATCATCTTTAGTCTTTTTGTATGATTTTAATGTCATTTAGATATGTTAATTTTTATAAAAATAAAACTTTTCATAAAATATTTATATGTATATGTTGCTATTGTGATACAATTTCAGCATTTGATACTTTTTTAGCATTATTGAAGCATATTATCAGTCGCCATTTTGAAATGCTTAAGAGCTACATTTGAATGTATAATGCATTTCAGAGCCACAATTCAGAGCAATGGACTTTATCTTATTTCTAATTCTATTAGAATTTTAAAAAATGTTGTAATTAGACTAATTTTGGACGTTGTAGACAATTACCAAGAAATTAGGTTTTCAGTTTTTTTGTAAATAACTCGTTTTACCTAGAAAAATGACAAAAATATTCATTTCGTTTGTCATTAAAAAAGAAAAATATTTTGTCTACTGTACATTTTTGTTGGGTTAATGGTTTTCAAGATATTCCACGTTCAAAATTTGTATCGACCGCCATTTTGGAAATTATATTTTTAATTTAATAATGTTTTTGTCACTAAAACTACAAACATAAGTAATCACTCTAAATTTAAAGTTTGTAAATTACTTGGTTTCTTAGATACAAAACATTTAGTGAAAAACACGTAAGGACAGATAGACGGAAAACTATGCACTTAGGGACATACCTTTCTAGGGAATTTTTTCTTTGTTTTTGAATGATTACTCATGTACAAAATTTGTTTACCATAATTTTGAATCAGCCTATATAACTAAAGAAAGTAAGAACTTAAAACACATATAAATTATACATATATAAAAATTGAAGGAATATTAAAAACACGACAAATGTTTTAATATTTTGATTTAATCTTCTTCAGTTTATAGAAAAGTAAAAAAGTAAATTTATAAATAAAGAATGTTTGTGTTGACTATTTCCCAATTTGAACCAATGGCTGGGCCATTATTTATAAATGAGATTAATTATTATGAAATGACAAGAATTCAATACAAAATTTCCGTACTGCAGAAATACACGTTTATAAAGAAACATAAATAATTTCCACAAAAGAGAAATCACATATATATTTAACAATGAAATACTTGTGTTTCTAAGATACAGGTAAAGTATCTGGGAGTATTGATATATACATATAAAGCACATGGCCAATTATATTGTATAGAGACAAAGTATATAAATTCGTGACCTGTAAAATATAAAAATACTAATGACTTATATTAGTAAATGTCTTAAAATAAATAGCAACAGAATCAACAAATCATCAGAGTTCAGACGGATCAACCACCCTTCCCCGCCCCACCTGATGAAAAATACCATTTTCTCATATTCTCCAATTCCAAGCTACAATTGAGGTTAATACAGATTTCTTATTATTTTGTACGTACACATGTCTAAAGTTTGTGCACGTTAATTCAAGGAGACACGTGCGTGTGTGTAAAAGTGTAATTCATTTACATGAAAAGAACCAGAGTTGAAGTAAGAGACACGGCTTTATCTACCCTTAGTAACAATGTCTGCAAAATATGCTGACGTCGCCCTATCCTCCCCCTATGATCCTTGAGCAAGGACTATCTCCTGCATCTGGCGGCCGGTCAACAAGTCTCTATAATGAATGGCAATAATTCTCAGGCCTTTGCAATAAATAGTCGACGTTATAGCTACACCAGATGGCTTCTCTATAAATATGCACTTCTACGTCAGTTAGACAACACGGGCGATCGAGTGTTTTATTGTATTCAATAATAATTTTTAATTGTAGAATAAAGATTATGGACGTTGTTGGATTAAAATATTCGAATATTGTTTTTTATATTTATGTTATTTTTCTAAATCTATTATAAGGCATTATAATCTATTTACGTTATCTAAATCTATTATAAAATGCAATTTAAATCCAGAGAAAACTAGATGTATTAATTTTTCTAAAATAGTTGTTTCTAGTCAAACATTATCTTCAAAATGCAATAACAACAAACACTGAGAAAATAAAAAAGCATTCAAGATTTAAAATATAAGATAGAAACAAATCAACTATTATTATTATTATTATTTCTAAGTACTCGTATTACTACTAAAAACCAAGAAACCATTACTACTATAGGCCTAATTTAATTTAAAAAGCAAGGAACATTTTTGTATTCTGTTTGACAAGCTAATATTGATTAGTATGTAAAGTTGTGTTATGATTTTCTTATTCTTAGTTTACATGCAGCTGAAGAGAGATATCTGTGTACTTAGTAATAGTGGCGTAAGTAATGGATTGTTATAATTGTATATTATATAATACTAATAATTAATTATATCCATAGTTCCAAACGTTATAAATATTTAACCATTAACTTATATATACAATATATTATAGTGTATTGTTGTAATAGTTTATTATAAAAAATATCTATAGTATAAATATTGTGTTTCGGATATTTAATGATTAGTGTATTGTGCAGTACGGGACCAACTCTTTATCAAATGACTACACTCACAACATCGAAACTAAATGCACTATTTACATAATGCATAGTTTATAATTATGTATAAGTGAACGATAACATATACCGTGTATAATATTTCTGAGTGATTATAGAAATATTATATAGATATATAGTTTTTATAGTTCAAACAGAAAAAGTATATCATAGATATGGGGATGCTTTGTCAAAGGTCACTTGTAGATATTACATCAGTAAATGTGAAAAATGTATATTATCTTTCTATTAATCATTATTATATATCTACACCTTAATACTCATTGTTTTTTGTTGTTATTATTTATTTTTTTATCGCTTAATTTAAATTGTTTTATATTTCACAGCTCACGTCTAATTTATATTGGAAAACAATAGTTTGTTTTCAAAAATTTAAGGACCACGTATATATTAAGTTACATTAAATCGATTGAGAAAATGTTTTGTTGTTTACATAATTACGTTTAGCCTGGTTTTCTACATTGAGGGTTGAGATATGTGATTTTAAAAAATACAAATTACAAAACGAAAGAATAATGATCTTTTACTTGCTCAAATTAAAATTTTTAGTCAAACTTTTACTTTTATGTTGTTACTTTTAGTGTACAAGCTGAAGTTTCACTTCTTAGCGAGATTAGATCCATACTTTGGTGAAGTCTTTATATGTTTTTATACGCAAATAAAACCAAATTTCAGAAAACTGTGCATTATATTAATCACCCATTATTGAACTACTCAATAATGTTTAAAACCGGAAATTTATAGCTTGTGAGAAATAAACTTGGTCCATTATAACTTTCGGCTTACCAAAAGTTGACGTTAATATTTATTATAGCCACACATGGCAAATAACATTTGAAGAGACCATCACAAGGGAAGTAAAACAACTATTAAAGTGACTTTATCGCATAGGCCTGGGAATGATGGTCTTAGAATAACGACTTGTTGACTGGACAGAGATGACAGATGCACAGATAGGCATCGCAGCGTCAGCATCACCAAGATTCAGAAGGAAGATATTGCGTTCGTGACCTTAGTGTAATAAGTTCACTCTTGTTAGACTATGTATATTGAACTCAAATATGGCTTTCAGGCAATTACATGTATTATTTTGTAACTTGGAATAATGTTTGGATCATGAATAGTTGATTTTATTTGGATGGTGAATGGATAAAATATTAAGCAATATTTCCAGTTTCTAGTATCACAATTAAATTATTATACAATCTGTTTTAAAAGCACTATTGCCAGTAGTTATATGATGTTATAAAAAATAAACCCCGAATTTTGTGAAATAAACGACGCCCAAAAATTGCACAAACTTTCTCACTCGCCTATACCCAAAACCAAATAAAAATGAATTGAAACTAATAGTCACTAATAGTGTCAGTTTGGTAGTTGTCAAACAAAAAATGAAAATGAGCTGTGGATGCATTCTTTGAAAAATGTTTGTATATTTAAATAAGGGTCTGGATTTGATTCTTTTGTGCCATAAAAACGTCCTCAGCATAAATAGTATTTTATTAAAATCGATCTTTCAACGATGACGGTCAAGGTTCATGTTGGTTTTATCAAATAATTTCTGAATCGTGACATTTTTTTACTGACGATTTTTCCCACAAGTTTGTTTAGTAACTAAAATTTTAACGAAATCAGTAGAGTCGGTTTTGAGAAATGAAATCTTTTTTTATTACAGCTCCATGACAATTTGGAGGAATGGCGACCAATACGTTTAGAGGACACACTTGAGCAAAATTTGACCAAACTTGCTAGCCTGCAGCCGATTTTAAAAAAGCGTAATTTTGTGTTTCTTTTATGGCAGTTACTTCCAAATTTTGAGTTATAAACAAAAATGAAAAAATGTCCTGAGTATTATCAAAATATACCCACATACAAAGTTTGTTTAAAATCCGTCCACTCGTTTGGACACAGAACACTGCACATACGACTGATGACAAACGGCAAATCAGATGCAGACAAACATTATTCTCAAGGGACCTCAAATAGATATATTCACACAAAATCCACGTACAATTTTTGAACTATCACATTTTTTCTCTATATTAGGTATTAGTGATAAAATAAAAATTATGTGTTTTTTTTATTTTTACAAATAAAATCAATGAATTAATAAACATATTATTCATCTTCCCCATATCAGACTAATGTTGTGTGAATTACCCCCCCCCTCCCAGTTGATTTTCCTGACACTCCTAAGTTGAATTTCGTATAGAATCTTTGTACATTTAGGATTAAGAATGGTAAAGAATTGTTTTTTTAACATCCAATTTATTTAGGTATAATATGTTTTAAAAACTGTACTCAGTAGCTTTGTTGATGTTTTTACTTCATATGCTTTCTAAGGAGATCCCTATTTTTAAACGTTTAAATAAAAACACGCCATGTCATAACAATTATTTCTTTTTAAAAAATGTATAATTTCCCTCCTGTTTTGTATGACCCCCCCCCCCGCCATTTTTTACTACTACTAAAATTAATTAACGTATGATTGTAAATATTTAATACAGTGAAATTTATTTGTTTAAGGTTGACGATATTCCAACACTTATATTACTGTATATTAGACTATTATTGTCGCATGTTCTCTGACGCGCCGCAATCATTAGACTAGTCTAACTGCCGATTAAGTATAGCAGTATAGCTATGATGTAAATCTATGAGGGAACATGACTCGGTCATTAGCCCTCCCACTTGTCGAGTAACCGCACTATAATTAATGTTCAACAAGACAATGTAGAGACTGCAATCTGGCCAGATATCTCTGCAATTTGTAGAGTTTAAGGAACTGACTTAAACTTTGTTCTATCACGTTATTTTCAAATTATTCACCAAGGTGAGTAACAACAAATTGTCATAATAATTAGGTTAAGAGATGGATAGAAGATGATTAGGGCATTTAACTGTACACCTATATATTGAAAAATACATTATGTTTTGAAATCAGTATGACATATACTCAAGTAATAATGTCGGTCTGGATATTCAACATTATGGTTAAAATAATAAGCTGAATGATTTTTCAATAGTAGGAAATATTTGTTGAATTATTATTTTTTATAACGAGCTAAAAGAAATAAATAATAAACAGCAATTTTCTTCTCTTCTGTCTGAAATTAATATTAATCTCCCTTCCTTTCATTGCTAATCCATCCCTCTGCTTCCAACAAAGTCTTTGCCTGAATCGGCTTCTACTCTCCAGTGGTCCCCATTCAAATGCAAGCCTCTTCGACCAATCTCTTTCCATCCGCTTTAGATAACTATTCATTCAAATGCATGCCTCTTCAATCAATTACCTTCCGTCCGCTTCAGATAAATATTCATTCAAATGCAAGCCTCTTCGACCAATCTCCTTCCATCCGCTTCAGATAACTATTCAATCAAATCCAAGCCTCTTTGACCAATCTCCTTCCATCCGCTTCAGATAACTATTTATTCAAATGCTGTATCTCATCATTTTTCTGATACTCATTTCCATCACCATGAAGCTGTGTATCTCTGTCTGTAATAGTTCTACAGCAATTTTCTACTCATTGCTTCACCTACTACCAAACTTCAGCTCCATTTATGTCATACAACATTGCCTTAAATATTTACTTCTTTTTTTCATAAAAGTAATGTATAAAACGAAATGCAATTCCAAATCTTATAATAGTGCCTTCATTGATTCCACGCCTAATGTCACAGTTGTCCCTACCATCAGAGTACGACACAACTCTCACATATTTGCCTTATTCCAGCATGATGAAGTAGTTTTAGGTTTTAAATAAATACTTAATGTACATTAAAAAAAACTCTGTGTAAAATTTATGTGAGTTCGGCTCAAATATGTAAATACAAACGTAAAACAATTTTTTAATATCATACACTTTTGCCGTTTCAACACTACTAATGGGGAGAATTGTTTTAAAATCAAGTGGTGTAAAGTTAAATTACAAATTTTGATTAGCTAATAAATTTTGTAATTTATTTTACGCCACCTGACTTTAAAAATTTTAACTATGTATTCAATACTATATAAAGTATTTTATTTTCTTAAAAAAGAAAGAATAATCTTGATAAGACTCTTACGTCATAAAACAAGAGGCTGTAACTGTAGAAGTAAAATGCTTGGCTATTTAACCGGTATTTTCTTATCTCAGGCTCTTTATTGTTCTCCGTTTTCGCTTAAGTCTGTAGTAGTCACAGTGACTCTAACGACTCCCCCCTGCACATATCTTTTCTTTAAGCACCAACATGTCTTCAGTGTTAAAACTATTCGACAATTTTCTTCTTCTAATTTATATACCAGTGTCAATGGTTATGTGTCATTTATTACCAACTATTCCAGTTAACTAATGATTCATTCATTGTTTCAATGACGTATTTTAATTTTTCAGTGTATACTAAAAAATAACTTTTATTTTTTTTTTTACTACAATAATAAATTTAATGTGTACGCTGTAAATTACCCATTGAACGATTCCAATAATAGATTATAATGAAGTCCTCATCTCATAATGTAATTGTCAACATCCTACTCCCCAAATAGGTACAGTGGCCTTAACGTATAGTCGCTTCACATAAATACCCCCCCCCCCGAGATTTGATTTTATTTCAGGCATATTATATGTTTTGGAGTATGACTACCAAAAATACTACCTCTTCACAGCCTAGCTCTCACTTTACTTCGTTGCTGGCATAATACAACACCAATGTTTTTAATGCATCTATAGCTAAATGATTCCAAGGATAAAACTTATTGTAGGCCTACTACAGTTATAGCTGCAAAATCGGATATGTAATAATTAATTCCTGGTTTGGTTGAAATCATGCTGGCTCACATATTTTAGTATCCGATAAATATTAACAAATCAATTTAAGTTTCTAATAACACAACATATGAAAAGCAAAACGGATATTATAATCTTAGTCCATTCTATTTATGGTTACAAAAGTAAACTTTTTGTCTCTTGTACATTTTTGTAAAATTAATGATTTTCGAGATATTCGATGTAACACATTTTAAATGGCCGCCATTTTGAAATGAGTAAAATAAATCAGTTGATACTCTTTTCTTCAAATTAGGTCTTCTAGCACCAAGTAGGTTGCAAAATTTCAACTCAATTTATTTCAATTTTTTTTTCAAAAGATATGATTTTTTTTGTTTTAAAACCCAAAATGGCGGCTATATAGACAACTATCCACTTTAGTGCATATGATCTTTTTTCTTCATTTCCTCCAGTAGAATTCATCCTGAAATTTTCCACGTTTCTTCTTAAATAAACCTAACTAAGTTTCCGCTACGAAAGTACGTTTAAGACTGACATGCTAATACTTTATAAAGCTTAATATAAAGAACATTTTATCACTGAAACATATTGAACAAAACTGGTGTAAATTTTTTTTATCAATAACGAATGAAACAGTCTGTCTGTTAATTGTACGCCGACTTGATGAGTGATTTCTTGCTGTGACAAATTTCTGTATTTCATTAATTATTATTGATAAAGAAAATTTCGATTAATATTTCACATATGCACCTGTGTATATTTTATATAAAACCAAATGTATTTAAAACAATAAACAAAATATTCTTTATCTTGATGAGCTCTATAAAGTACGAATCTGTCAGCAATGAACGGAACTCGATACTAAAAGCTTATATCGGTCTGTTGTGAACGATCCGTTAGTTACTGCATTGTTTAATTAAACATTAATTATAGTGTGGTTAGTCAAGTGGAAGCAGGACAGCAAGGGTTACGGGTTAACTTTAGGTTAAGCCTGGTAATGACCGAATCATGGTGGGTCATAGTTTATTCCATTGTTTTATACAGCTGTTTTATATTATAAATTTAAACTTTGTTCCAGGAAAAGTTAATGAATGTAAATCAAATTAATAGCATTTTATCAACTTTATTTTTATTATTATTTTTCTAAAACGTGTATGTATAAATAAACCAGTCATGCATAACTATATATATATATATATATATATATATATATATATATATATATATATATATGTGTGTGTGTGTGTGTGTGTGTGTGTATGTGTGTATGTAAAACGTAAGTCACTACTTTTATAGTAGACTAGTAATCTTACATGTTTCGCCTCAATGCGTCAGCATCTCCAGTATAGTAATCCGCGTGAGCATCGTGTCATATTATACACCCTTACATTTATTCTGTTACAGTTTTAGAGTCCGAAAAGAGAGCTATTTATATACCAAGTGTCCTAAAAGTCCCATCCCCCAATTATTATTTTTAATAATGGAAATAGACAGATTTGCTTTGGGGAAAGTTTAGAAAACCAAAGGAGGAGTTTTCTTAAGTATCGAAATTTTCAACCCTTACCCCCAAAATGGGGTAGTTCTGGGGTAAGTCAAGAATTTTAAATAGCAACCCCTATTTAGTGATACCTCATTTTAAAAAAGTATTTTAAAAATAAAAATAATGGCGGAAACTAGAGGTCTCTAAGTTCATCCTACCCAACATAGCGAATTGTGAATGTTAACCTACAAACTCCCGTTGTTTTTATTACATTACAAACTGCTCTATGTTGGTAAAATGACGGTAAGAGCCTTACCTTGTTTTTTTAGCTCAGATTAAGTTCTGGACATGGCTACCATTTACTTCTTGGCAGAAATAGATTCTGGACTCAAAAGCTTCAGAATGTTTCGTAACATTTTCGGTGTAATTATTAACGTTAAATTCAAAATTCGATTGGTCGCTATGTTGGGTAAGATGAACTTAGAGACCTCTAGTTTGCGCCATTATTCTTATTTTTAAAAGACCTTTAAAATCAGGGATCACTCAATAGGGGTTGTTATTTAAAATTCTTGACTAACCCCCATTTTGGGGGTAAGGGTTGAAAATTTCGATACTTCAAAAAACTCCTCCTTTGGTTGTCTAAACTTTCCCCAAAGCAAATCTTTCTATTTCCATTAATAACAAAAATAATAGGGGTGGGACTTTTAGGACACTTGGTATAGGCTATATATATATATATATATATATATATATATATATATATATATATATATATTGTAATTAGTGTAGAGGGACTATATTCAATTTTTAAACATTTATCCACAAGAATAATACACTAAAATCACTTAGACATGTTCGCTAAAAAAATTATAACTTTTAATTGAGTCAGTCACCTTTTTTTGAAAATTAATAGCATTGAAAAAATATATATTCACTCAGTTCTGGTTAACTTCAAACATCATTAACATATTGATAATTCTTTTACATTCTTCACAATACAAAACAACTCACTTTTAAAATAATATTAATGTCATTTACATTACAAGGCTATAGCGTGATTAGCTTTTTTTGACAAACTATTACCACGCGTACGTTTTTAACCATAACTATCAATTAGGTCTACATTTTAACTTCTATCATTTTCAATCCCGTTTGAGTATGAATCTTTATGAATCAATGTTCGATCACCTAAAATGTGTGAATTTTAAAATTAGTAAGTGTGCGGAACATTAATTTTTCTTAACAAAAAATTGTAAAATAATCCCGTAGAAGTTACTATTGTACAAAATAAATAAAGAATAAATAACTATTTTTAACTTTTGTTACTAAGACCTCCAGCGATCTATATTGATAGCCAAAATGATCATCCCAAAAATCTTTAGAAAGATCGTTTTTAGGGAAGGTTTGTTTAATTATCTTTTTTGGTAAATCCCGAAATCTTAATTTATAATTTAGGCAAAACAGGGGACACCACCATCAGGCAACCTTATTTTACACCCCAAGGGTCTACTAATAAGGCAAGTCGATACCTGTGCCCTCAACGAGGCTCAAGATCTTCCGTCCTATACAAGCATCGAAGTCATCACACGGTTGTAGAGGCCCAAAGATGGCTTTACTTTTAGCCTCAAGTCTCTCCCATTCCAAGATAATATGCCCAGCAGTGTCTCATCAGACTGGTTACGTAGCCTACAAGCACGATCACTATTAGTAATTCTCAGTGTTAGCAAATGTTTCCTGAAGTGGCCGTGTCCAGTAAGTAACGCCATAACTTTTTATTTGTCTCTATTCAGCCTCAATATCGAGTTGGTTAGTTGTTGTCGAGCAGTGCCTTTGATAACCTTTTTGCCAAACTTTTCTCCAGAGTAATCCTACTAGCGTTTACAATGCCTGTTTTTGAACGGTTTTTCATACCATTGTGGCAACTATCATATGCCACAGGATGGTTCTGGACCAAAAATGTGCACTTTGCAACCTTGTTGAGCAGTGCATTCTTACATTCATTACCACGAATGCTTGCGTGACCAAGTACCTAGTTTAGGGTTACATAGTTGGTGGAAGCTAGTGTATAGAGATACTGATTACACACTAGCTTGGAGGAGATTTACTCCGAGTCAAGAGCCTTAGGACAGTCTGATTATCGGATATTATAACTATGCGTTTTTGGTATAACGCTTACTTATATCTAAATTGGCACACGTCGGACCAACTCCACACCCAATGGCATCGAATGAGTTGAACAAATTTGATGTAAACACTGATTCTTTACCAATTACCTCTATCTGTCAGTGTAGCCGCGTTCAGAACCACAACAGGATATGACTCTCTATCGGGCCAACTACAATGTATCTGCATACTGCAATACTTTGCATGTCCTTTATGTACATTCTCCATTATGAACACACACACTTAAGGGACTTTTGGATGTTGGACCTGACACAAAAATATATACTCTTGTCTCTGTTGTAACCGAGGATGACACCTAGTTCTCCAGAATCACAGTCAGCGCCACGCTAAACAGTAAATATATCAAGTACTAATTAATGTTTCTAATCTGACATGTAATATAATTCTTTACAGTTTTATATCAATTATTGTCTATAACTAAGACATTATCTACCTTTACACATTCCCTTGTTCAAATGAATTGTGTGTAGGGGGGGGGGGGTTAAATTAAAAACCTAGTACGATATACTTTTAATTTATAAAAAAATCATAAGGATCGAAAAGCATGGTTATTAAAATAAGTTACTCCTTTTAGAAGCTGTATCTAAATAATTATAGTTTCAGTGAATATTTATTGCGTCCTGTTAAATAATTAATGTTACGCTTGATTTATATGAAACACATTTCAATTACATGCAGCGCAATATGCAGATGCCATTTATGCGAGTTATGGCCTATGTATTAATATATTGCTGTTTCTAGGGAAGTAATTACTAGTTATTACACTTAAACTACCAATAAGGGAAGTTAGCTGGTTGATCCACTCCCTCCACCTTTATAACAGCATAAGCAGTAAACCGAATGCCCAAAAAATTGCTTTTCTTTACAAAGTTCCCATGATACCATTACGATAGAGTACCACAAAAACAAAAAATAGTTTGAAAAGGAAGATTATTGCAAAAAATTTAACATGTTAAATATGTAATGATCTTTCTTAAGTCAAAACACACTTTGATTGATAATTGATCAATAAATTGACTATTTATTTCCACATTTTCATTCAAACAATTACTCGCAAGTTTCGAGTCTGTGAAAACTTAGACTAAAGTTTTCAGACAATTTTTACTATTGCCAAACAAAAAAAGTTTAGTAAAAGATGGTAGTACTTTTAGTACTGATAAAAAAAACTATAAAATAATACAATACAGTATAAACTACTGATACAGTACAAAATTATTAAATTTAGAATTTAAAGTAAAGAATTTTTTTTTCCACGTAACTTTTCTTCAAGTATAAGTAGATTCTTCAAGTAGATTTCTCAAAGATTTTTTTTTTTTTTTTTTGCAATTGATATTTTTTATTTCTAATATTTTTAAATTTACAAAAGATGATGTTACATATCATTGACAACAATAGAAGGCACAACATGATTGATACTCTGGACACATTCTCACATACCCATTGACAAACAACTACTGTATAATTGACCACCTTTTGTTGAATTTATGATTTAGCACTTGTCGTTTTCGTTTGACATTAATTAACAATGACAACTGATTCTGATTTACAAACACCCAAATCCATTGTTTTGTGTTTTCAATTAAAGGTTATGAACTATAAACAATAGTTAGCTGCTCATTCATTTTCAAGATCACTAAATAAATCATATTAAAGTTATGAATTTCTCAATGAATGGTTTGTTGATATTTTATAGACCACTCATATTATATTGCTATGAAAACTAATTTTTGGTAACGATTTATTTCCTACATTTTTCTCGGGTACTTTTCCCGTACAGAACAGAACTAACATTGAGAGTTAAGATATTCGTCAAAACTATGATAATGATGACCTTGAATGCTATTGCGCCTCGGATAGTTCATAACTTAGTCCACAAGTAGTAACTTTTAGTAATGGCGACTGTCCAACAGAAAACTCAACGTGTTTTATGGTTTGCTAAATTTAAATCCGTGGTTAGAATGCAACGTCATTTTCGGCGTACTTACGGATAAGCTCCACCAACATATTAGACATTGGTATAGTCAGTTCAATTTATAACACAGGTTAACTGCCTTAAATGTAGAATCTGAGAGGCGTAGCAACAAAATGAAATGGTTCAGTATGTTCGCGATTCTCCAAAAATAAACGTGTGATGTGAAATAACGTGTGATCGAGTCGTGGGCCGTTCGTGTTCGCTGAGAAAACGATTACGGGTGTCACTTTCTTGAATATACTCAAACTTTATGTTTCCATAAGTTGATGGCATAGAAATAAAAAATTAATATGAATAACTTTGGTATAAGATGGACAGCCACAAAATTACATCTTAAAATGTACGAGATACTCTCAAAGACAGTCACTTGGGTTCGAAGCTATTTAAAACACGGAATCATACTATCACCTAGATGTATGGCGAGCAACAGGGATGGGGCTAATATTGACACTTACTAGGTAATGTAAATAACACTTCATTATTTTTTTGTATCATTTGGTATAAAAGTAAGTGTATTTTAAATGAATCCCTTTTTTACTTCGGAATCACGGACACCTTTCTTGATAACTCTGTATAACAAACTGTTATTAAGCTGAATTCTATATTGTTTTTTCCTTATATTCTACCAGTCTATGACTGTCCGTCTGAATGTATACATTACTTATATTATAAGGTTTTAATTTGTTTATTAAATAAATGTGGAATCAGAAGAGGACCTAAATTAAAACCAAAATCATGAATTAAATATTTCCCTGACATTTTATTAAATTTATCTCTAAAATTCGTACGTTAGGAATATCTCTTTCAAGTAAGTAGCCGTTTCTAGTGATCTATAAAGAGTCAACCGAATATTATATCTCCCCAAAAATAGCTCTCTGTTCGTTCTATTTTATTTGTTCACGGCCTCAAATCTCTACTCTTGTCGTTGATTAGACCCTAGATCTAACAAAATTACCGAATGAAAATCTTAATATAAAGTATATCCGTAAATATATATATATATATATATATATTCATTTTATTATTATTAATTTTTACTTAGTATTATTTATTATTATTACCATGACGAAAATATTATTTTTTTTAAGTGTAAGAATAATTGAATGATTGAGATTTATAAAAATGTAAAATAGAATAACAATGAAGTTCGTATTCTGTGGAATGCCTAGGGTCACTTACATTTCATATAAGCAACAAATCCGTACACACTATTAGTTTAGTTGTTTCACAACACGTGCCATATGCTGTGTCAATGAAATTCTTCTACAATATATACAAGTTGCCAATTTTATTCACAACTGTTTAGTAAAACAGATAAAATCTATTAATAACCAACTTATAGTTTTAAAATATTACTTGCAAACAAAGATGTAAAATGTATTATAAATAATTAATTATAATAATTATCAGAGGGACAAATTTACAGCATCTAAAAACTATTACTTAATGTTACTGTAAAGAAGGAATATTAAATATACATTTTATTTTCATTGAAAATTTAATATTTTACTAACATTTAAAATATAAACTATTATTTGTTCCCTAATGGGAAATAATGACTGCTTGAAACTAGATCCTCTTCGGTAATTATAAGTTAGCTTTTGTCTGAGGTTTAAAAACACAATGGTTGTCATTTAGCTGCAACTGTCATTACTAATTAGTGTGTTTCAACAAAATTCACAAATTACATATTCGACAACACATTTTACCACATTGTAATCAAATATTACCAAATAAATATATTAATCACGTATTGGTCAGTTGTAATTACATGTTGTTTCAGAACTTTACTCAATTTGTATTAAGTGTTATTTGCAGCAGAACTAGAATTAATATGATTCCGCCAGATTTTACAAGTGATCTATCATAAATTAGTATATTTCACCATGTATTGCTAATGACATTAGCAACAGTTTTCTCATGTTCTTTGTCATTATGAGAGATAAGTTTTGTATTATAAACCTTATCAACCCACTTAACACTAAGAAACAAATTTCTACTAGATTGAGAATTTTCCAACCTGAAGGATGAACGTACATAATTATATTGTCCAATAACTGTCATAACAGTCACGCGTGACAAATAACTCGTGCTGTCACAGCGTCGTCAGCAATATTCAATTCTCTGTCATTTTGTGAGAGTATATCAACTTCACCAAGGATACAGATTTTTTTCAATGAATACCTACCTATTCATACTATTCAAAAAGTTTGTGGACAGACATACAGACTTATAAGAGTACATTCACAAACGTGAAATAGTATTAAAGAAAATAATTATATCCAGTGTCAGCATTTTAAAGAATTTCAATGTTAACTTTCTTTATCTAACATAAAAAAATATATCAATCTACATATAGCAATTTAAGATATGTTTTAATGAACTAGTTTTCATACATTTTACTCCAATTTGCTTATTTTCCAAAAGATTATAAGTTCAGCAGGTGAAAAATTACCAACTCTCGGAGGTAGATCTAAATCGGGTATTCATGGCAGTTAATCTAATGAGGGTTGTTACCTGTTGTAATACAATATTAATAACCCAAAAAGCCTAAGTGAAAATTATAATGTTTGTCTGTGGTACGTGAGCCGTGTTCATGATTATCTATGTTTTTACTTTTTGTAGTTTTTCTAAAGTAAGCTAGCGTGTATATACTTGGCAAACAAAGTATTGTATCCCATAATAAAATATGTTATTTTATGTCAATCATAGTGATCTTGATAAAACCCTACTATCTTTAAAAAAGGCTGTAACTATAGAAGTAAAATGCTGGGCTATTTAACGGGTATTATCTTTTCTCTAATTTTTTATTCTTCTGTTTTCTCTTTAGTTTGCTACAGTAGAAGTCATTGTAGTCTAAATACTTTTCCCCTGTTCGTAGCTTTTATTTGTGTATAAATATGTCTTCAGCTCCGTAGTTTAATTATTCCAATGCACAAATAAATAAATGTAAGTGAAATAATATGAAAAAAAAACTAATGCTATTATTATTCCATTTGCAAAAGTAGTAATTATGCAAGTACCATACTTTATCAAAGGCCGATTTCACCAAATAATGTCTTCTTATTAATTTTTTCAACAGTACACCCGACAACTAAGCACACCGACATTGCAGCGTTTCTTTATCTCTTTAATAATATTTTTCGAGGGTAAATTGTCACGTATATTTGTTATAATTTTCATGCGATATTCTATTTATCATTCTATCTGTCACTATACATCGACTCCACCAGATCCCAATAGTTATAAAAACCTCCAGGATAACACTTATTGTGTAACAGACGGTGATGTATGTTACTTATTGTGTAACAGACGGTGATGTATGTTACTTATTGTGTAACAGACGGTGATGTATGTTACTTATTGTGTAACAGACGGTGATGTATGTTACTTATTGTGTAACAGACGGTGCTGCAAAATTGCGGCGAAATCGGATTTTAAAACATTTAAAAATCAATTGAACATGTTACAAATACATAGGGACGTGGGTAGTTAAAATCTGTTGAGAAGTAAAAATATATCAGTATTTAATTTAATGTTTAAAACCTTAAGAATGTCAGAAGGTCGGTTTTGGTTAACAAATAAAAAAGTAATTGGATAAGGGTTTGAAAGAAACTTGAACAATATTGTTATATTTTATTATTTCTACATATAATTATTTGCCAGGGAGTGTCAACTAATAGTAAAGAATAACAGCATAATAGATATATAGATGTCAAATGAACAACAGGCTCCACAGTAAAATACAATTAACTAAACTGTAACAAGTTATTTACTGGAAATAAAACTTATTTTAATTAGTTTAATTAGTCAATTTAAAGAGAAAGGGAGGTAGCAAATGGCAGCACAACAGATACCCTAGAAATAAATCCGAATTTAACAGATTAAGCAATGCTTTATAAGAAAACTATCACTGAATTAAAAAATAAATGAGTAAATACATTTCTTAGAATTATTAACAGCTAGAAAGGATACGGATTATTCTCTTTAGAAAGTAACAAGAAATAAAACGACCGAAATTACAAGATACACAATTAAAGAAAGTAGATGTACAGTGGGACAAAAGTGCTAAGCAAAAAGCTGATCTCTTTGCTGAATACTTTAATAATACCTTAAAAGAAAGATAACTTGAAGGATTTAAAAGAAACAATTAAATGTAACCTTAGTAAGAAGAAGGTGCCTGAATATGACCTTACTTACAGGACAGATTTGAAGGAGCTGCTACACGAGGTATTGATCAAATAAATTTCACTTCTGGTGCAAAAGAAGGTATGTACCAAAACCTTGGAAAATTTCTGAAGTGATAGTTATCATAAAGCCAGAAGCAAAGTCATGCAATATGGTAACCTCAAATCGACCTAAATCTCTAGTAACCACTATGTCAAAAGATTTTGAGAAGTTGTTTCTATAAAGTCTAATTTTGATAATACAAGAAAGGCAATTGATTCCGTCGCACCAATTTGATTTATACCCAAGCATTCTACAATTGTCCAAGTTCACTCTATTGTCAATGAAATTGAAAAAAAAACTCTAGATAAAAGTAGGTCTTTACTACGATCTTTCTTGTTGTTGCACAGCCTTGCAATAAGGTCTGAGTGGCATAGGGATTAGAGGATAAACTTTATAGAGATTATTGAATTTGTTTTTTTAATACAAATCTTTGAATTATTAAGATTATATACAGGACGGATATTTCCTTATTATATAATAGAGGTGAGTACTCTGAACTGGGGAAGATATCTTGCGGAATACCACAAGGAAGTGTACTTGGTCTAATATTGTATTTGATGTTTATGAGATATGTAACTGAGGACGATAATGTATTCTTGGCAACTTATATAGTTGACGCTGTTCTTTTAGTGGTTGATGAAAACATTGAGTTGGCAGCAGAGAAAGTTAGGAACTGAGCACTGGCGACTTGATCGAAAATCTGAGTACATAATATACACTTGGTATGTAAACAAACACTTATACCTGTATGAATATGACATTCAACACTGAAATTGCACTTGTAAATCTAATATTAAAACTATTCCGCCCTTTCAGAATAAAGTGCTGCTTGTAAATACACTTTAGTAGCACTGCATAAACCCATCCTTTTGATCACAGTGTTCAACAAAAAATAGAAAAACATCTCACAAAGTATGATATGCGTCTCTATCTTCATGATAGTAAGAAAATTCACCAGATTTTTAAAACGGTCAGACGTTTGTCGGCTGAAACGAATTAAACCATATATAATGGTTCATTTAGTGTAATTTATGAACTCTAAGGAAAATATTATGTAATAATATGAGATTTTATTTAAATAGATCAAAGTTTTTAGTCGATTTAAATATAGATTGGTAAAAACATTTTTTTAATTAAATAAAAAAGTATTTCATATTAGTTTCGAGTGTTCCAAAAGATCGAAATAAACCGCAAGATATGTATTTATTACTATTAAGTAATTGGTGGAGAACACTGGAATGAAATTCCTACATAGCTAAAATAAAATCAAAGCGTTAACTTCATGATAATTAAACAAATAAACAAATCATATTTGTTCATATATTGACCCATTATTTTTGTAAATTTTGTTTTATTAAATATACATTTTGGCTTCAATTACGAGACGTCAGCAATTAAAAATATGTAGTTAAACAAGTAAAAAATTAATAAGGCTTTCATTGCTATTGTCGTGTAA
>OY740766.1:61124494-61222606 GCA_963513935.1 Aphrophora alni
GGGTCCAGCAGAAATATCTCCTTATTATGAATAGTTAATAAAACAGACATCATAGAAGTTAAACAAAATATTGTTATAATCTAAAACAACAATGTTTACTAATTATAATTATGTTGTTTTGGAAATCATATCGGCGATGTTCCAACCTCCATCACCTATTCAAGTATGCAACCTCACCCAGAAGTTTTACGTCACTTGTATGGCCATTTCCTGTGGTATGGCTACAATTTCTTACCAGATAACGGCTTTTCATCATCATCAATTGTTCTCGCCTTATGTTTTAATACTACAACCTTTAGATGCTCCCAGAGTAAAAAGTCATCATATGCTGAGAGGTAGTAGTAAGATTTGGCCATTGATTCCCACCTGGGTTCTTTAGTTACAATAAACTCTTGTCCAATAAAATTGTTCATAATTACTAAATCTCCTTTTATTACTCTTAATACAATTATTTATTTCACATTTAGATTTACGTGTTTCAATCAAATACTTACTATTATTATTATTAAATTTTAAATCCAGAATAATTCCAACTATTATGATTAGTGAGTGTGCAGTGTGATTATGCAGTGAATGTGGTCTACTCCGTCCTGTTAAATAATTAATATTGTGTTTGATTTATATGGTGCATATTTCAATTATATACGACGGGATATGGAGATGCCTAAGTATAAATATACTCCGGTTTCTAGTGAAATAATTACTAATGATTATATTTTAATAGTTACGTAGTTAAATACTGTGGCACATTCTTACAAAGTTTTAGTAGTTATAATTTAGATATACACTTACTTAACTGAGATGTAATATTAAGGGTAAAGTCTCCAAGTATCAGGGGAAAATTTACTAATTCTCTTTTTTCTAATTTGGACGTCAGGTGAGAGAAACAAAGTTAAACAAAACTCATAGAACATGTGAAGTATGCGGTATTTTTTTATAAATGTCATTTGATTTTTATATTTACCGTAACAACTAAACTTCTACAACTTTAATTTACAACTACATTATTATTTCTTTAGTAAAATGATAAAACCTTATTTAAATCGTTGATCATATTACGTGCAACAAAATTCTGAGTTTAATTTTATGTAATATCTGCTTTAATAATATCTAACTAGATTACTTCTACATAATTACTAAAATACATTCATAGTGATGAGGATCACTAATTAATTATATTAAAATTAATATATTAATTATATTAAAATCCTCATTAATTATATTAAAATTGTTACTGATTGCAAATTTTTAAAACTACAACTAAATAATACTATTTTATTTAAGAAACTTAAATTATAAACGCTGTTTAAAGTATAGTTGGGTGTCATGAAAGGTTACCCAGAGTGCTTAGAATTTAAGTAAATACTTCTCTTTATTGAAAACAAAATAATAGTAATTATTATTTAAAGGTACAGTTAAAGTATTTGAAATTTCTACATTGGCCATTTCGTTTTAAATAATACTCTGAAAATTAGTTGCACCAAGTTATATTTGAATGTATTCGTTTCTTATAACTTCACCTAAACATCAACATTTGCCTGAAGGGTTGTGATGTGTGAAATGTTACATTTGAATAGGAACGTTGGAGCGACAATTTAACGTGTTACGTAGGGGATGACCCTTCTCTCAAAGCACTTTCTGGTTCATCATTACTCTATCTCCCTCTCTCTCATGCCCACTCTGCCTTGTAAATTTTAAATAATTAACAACACAGATACGTGAGAATGAATAGTAGTACTTAGGCAGTAGAGATCAACAAAAGTTAGAATAATATGTTGAACTGTTTTCCAGTCCAGCTCATCTTTTCTACCATGGTTTTAAATCCCTATTTGTAAGTCGAGACTATATATCGCAATATTCTGTGTAGTAAGATAGTAAAAAAAAAAAAAAAAAAAAAACCATGAATGTTTCCTAAATAATTTCAGTGTTTAATAATAAATGACTCACGACATTGAAACACTGGTATATAAATTATCAGAAGATAATTGGAGAACAGTTACAGCTCTAAAGACATATTGGTGCTTAAAGAAAAGATGTGTGTAGGAGGGGGAGTCGTTAGAGTTACTGTGACTACTACAGACATAAGAAAAAAACGGAGAACAATAAAGAGCCTGAGATAAGAAAATAACGGGTAAATAGCCAAGCATTTTACTTCTACAGTTACAGTTTCTTTTTTTATCAAATTAAGGTCTAATCAAGATGACACTTTTTTTAAAGAAAATAAAATATTTACCAAGGAATAATATTTACCACGACGTACTACTATATTCATGGAAACATACCTCAAATTTAATTTACTGGTTTATGTCTTAGACAAAGCATATTGCTATTGCGATATTTAGTAAATTTCGATTAAATTACACCTGCTGAAGATAGAAGTATCTTATCTATTTTTATTTTTTATGTTTCTAACTATTTATGTTTATATTTCTGTAGCTATGCGTTTATATAATTTTCGTTTTCCTATGCCTTATGACTTTCTGATATTAATTACTTAAAGGTAACAATTAATACCTTTAAATTGTTAGGTCCCTATTGCTTTTTGACAACAGCAGTTTCCCCACTGGTGGCATACGTCCTCAAGCCAAAAACATCACTATATTTTATTTATTTAATATTGAACATTTACTATTAATATCCAAATAAATATCATTTAATCACCTATAATCACAGATAATTTGTACACTGTACACGTCGAAATTTATAAATTGAATTGCCACTTTTAGCTTTTACTGTTGAGGTATTACTTATGTACTTGTTTACATAGTACAGTAGTTGTATTTTAACTTAAGTTTTTATTCCGTCTTTTTATATTGGTGCTAATTATATGTAGGTATGCTCTAACCAAATCTGTATCCTTGGGCACTGTATATTACTTCATAAAATCCCAGACAGAGAATTGAATATTTTTAACGTCATAGTGGAAGAAAAAGTATGTTGCTCTTTGAGTGTTTGCTATGGCAGTTATTGTGTAATAAAATGAAGAAATTTCATCTTTAAACTCCAATTTTTTTAGATCTTTATAAACAGTTTTAGGTACTTTGATGAAAGAGATATGGTTTACCTTGTCCACTATTAACTATAAATACCAACACATAATGTATTATACTACTTTATGGTTTTACACAAAGAGTTTAATTATAATGAGTTTCAACTATAAAATTATAATTAAAACAATATACAGTACTGTCATATAAATGAATACAAATTAAATTAATATATTATAATATAACATGCTATTTCTGGCCACTGTGTAATTAATATATTTATTTGACAACATTTAATTACAATGCGGTGAAATCTGTTGTTGAATCTGTAATTTGTGTATTTTTGTGCGACACACTAATTAGTAATGACAGCTGAAGCTAAATGACATCCATTGTGTTTTTAAATCTCAGACAAAAGCCAATATACAGTTACAAATGGGATCGAATTGCAATCAGCCATTATCTTCCATTATGGAAAGAGTAATAATTTATATAACAATTTTTAGACATATATTTTATTTAAAGAATTTAATTGAATTAAGGAACAAGGTACATTATTTTTTTATAGTTCATATAAATATGTTATATATATTGTTATTACTTTCATTGTTATGAAAATGGTACAAATTTACAAGACTAGATTTTTACAATGTATTTGTTATATTTGATAGAAAAAAAACAAGATATCAATCGATCTTTATTCGATATATATATATATATATATATATATAACGTTGTTTTGCCCACTTAACTGATTAAACTTTTTTTAAAGTTTAAATTATGTATGTTGTTAAGGTGAGAAGTTTAAGCTCTCTTACAATTATTTGCAGCGTTTTTCACAGTTACTAATTAATAATACATACAACTCAGTGTTATTTCACATATGGTTAATACATTGGGGTAGATATTAGTGAAAACAACTTTTCGTTAAAAAGTAGTGTCAAATTTAGCTAAACGAAAATTATATATTCATTTCGGTTAATAGATATTATTTTCAAGATTTCTTTTGAATTCTGAAGATTTTTTTGTGAGTTTTAAACCAATACAACTATTTTGTTTTAAGGTCCTTATTCAAATAATTATTATACAATTCTATTTTCTTATTTTTGTATTTTCAAAGATCAGACAGGGTTGGCCTCGCTAGAGAACAAAATCACTATGTGTAATTCCTACCAAATGTAGAGGAAGTAATATAGCAAATAAATGATTTTGAAAATTGTCATTTGAGGGTTAAAAAGTAACATTTAAAATTATTGAGAGTAATTAAAATATTTAACTAGATTTTATTAATTACCGTGTTTTTATAAGAACTAGAGTTGTATTGCTATTATTTTAACAGATATATTTTGAAACTTAGACTCCTCCATGATATGTGCCGGTGTCTGTAGATTTATTGTAAATAAATAAATTAGTAAAATTCACTTGGTATTGTAAATTTAATTACTGCAGCTTTTAAAACGTTATTGAAAAATATGTAATATTTGTCGTATAGTGTGATAAACTATCACCAGTTTCAAATCACGAAACTAAGAAGCCGATCTTTACTTAAAAGAAAGTTTCCATTCCTAAAGATAAACTAACTTGACTACATTGCGTAATAACTGCCATAGCTGACACCACTGACAATAACTCGAGGGAGAGCATGTGTGCTGTCAAGATGATGTCAGAAATATTCAATTCCGTGTATCGTATGAAGTTATATTTACTACCCCAAAAATGCAGATTTTATTCGTGAGATGTTACCTAAGTAATACATTTATGAAACAACAAATTTCCTTAAATAAACTGAGCACTAAAATAGATACAATGAACATAAAGATAAGATAAGCTAATAAAGTTATTTATAAGACAAAGTATTTACATGACAATGTCAAGGGAAATAATAACTTTAGCACATTTATCAAATTTACTTCTTCTTCGGTGTATTTTTTCATTTAGTTTCAGGAAAGTGATATAGGTTTCATTTGTTTTATATTTAAATAGTGATTTAGGTTATCCGTACAGCCTCATATACAGACGTACACTTATTAAAGCGCTTATAAAAAATAATACAAAAATAAGACGCAATTACAACTGATATTGTCTAACAAACTTATTGTGATTTAATTTTACTTTACAATTACGAAGGAAGACAAATATTGTGTTTTGTTAACTCTAAAATTTCGATATTATGCAATTGGTCATGGTGTTTTTGGTACTTGAAACAATTTAAGAGCTTTGTCAAAATGTTGTTTGTCAGTCTATTAGTCCGTCCCATGACATTATTAGATTTTATAACATCAAATATTATTATTTATTTTCAAAACCAAATCTTGAGCTCTCTCTTTGATTTTGTAATTAAAGTTACAATAATAACTTAATTTTATAAACGCTTAACTTTAATTAACTAATGTTTTTAATGTTTGAACATCTTATGTAGGTCTTCCCGTCCTTAGAAAATATCTTTAGTTTGGAAAATAGAAAAAAAGTAGGAATACTGCATTTTGTTTTTTGTTTGCAGTACAACTATTGTAACATGTCTTTCAATTTACTGTCGTAGTAAATTTAAAATTTACAAACTCATTCAATTTACATAGATAAATCAATAATCTCGAGAAATAAGAAAAAGATAAAATGAATAATTTAACTTTTACGTAATGCTCTTCACTGCCTACGTACGCCCACTCATTGTCACGTATCCAAGTTATTAATTATTTAAACTGTTTAGGCAGTGTGAGGAAGAGTTAGAGATATAGTAATGAAGGAATAAGTCTGCTTTGAAGGAAGAAGGGTCATCCCCTACATAACACGTTCACTTGTCACTCTAACCTTTCTATTCAAATGTAACATTTCACACATCACAACCCTTCAAGCAAATATGATATTTTTTGGGTTTCGTTATAAAGCACTAATATTCTCAAATAAACATAAGAACAACTTATTACTGATTATTGTGTTATAAATACAAATGTGTATAAACATAGCACCACTTTATCACACACCTTTGCGAAACAACAGAAAGTATGTAACATCTCACTGCATTAAAATTAAATATGTCTAGAAAAGGTAATTTTTTTAACCGTACAAGTTGCATAAAATAGGTAAGTATAAAACCTAGTAGTCGCGATTTTAGTTCGATTTTGTTAAGGTTTGTTGCATTAATAAAATAAATTATTATAATATCTTATTTAAATTTTCTCATAACAGCCAATCGCAAAATATCATAAATATCTCAAATATCATGTAAATACTAGGTCTATAACAATTTCTGGTGTGAATTATCTGTCATATAGTAAACATGGACTCTTAATAGAAGGAATATTTCATATGTTCATCAAATTTTATAGGAACGTGAATATTTATTGGCTCTCCGGTATCTTAAAAGGTCTAAAATGGTAAAACCAGTTTTAAATAATTCTATACAAATTTAAGTGAAATATGAAGGTTTGTGCTCCCAACGAACCCAATATATCTAAGAATGAAAACATAAATATATTTTATTACATGTATTTCAGATAGTTAAAATAAAAACCATTTCCATCTTGTACTGAATATTATGTTCTTTGACAATACCTGTTTAGTAAAGAGCTGTTTAGATGAAACTTTGTATTTCACTTTTCTATATACAGATGATGACGGCTATCTTATTTAATTATTTATAAAATTCTCTTTTTATTAAACTAAAGAGATAATGAAGGTTAGAAGATAGTTTTTAGTTTGTATTTGACAACAATTAAACTTAGCTCATAAAATTAAAACAGTATATTGCATGCAATATAAGTTTGCATTTCTTAGAAAAAAGACTACAGAGCAAAAACTTATCAATAAAGGTAAAGTTTAAAGGAGCTCCCTAATTCATCGTTCGATAGTCTGTAAGCTTATTAAATAATGATCTATTAATATCCTGTTTTATGATCGTATTAATTTGCATATTTCACTTTATGTTTTATCGATTTACAAATATTATTACTCTCGAAATTGTTTTATTTATTTAAATATACAAGAATCAGTTGTGAAGATGGAAATATTTAATTATACACTGTGAACTTTTAGATTATTATCACAGTGTGAATGTAAATGTAATCTTCGATATGTCAACACTAAAAAAATAGTACTGTGATACGTCAATGAAAGAACCTCAGTCAAACTGGTTGAGAACTATAGAGCATTCACAATATGAGGTAATATTATTGTAATGCACAACATTACATTCACAGTTTTACAAGGTTTATAAACTTTGATAATAACATTGGTCGATAAATCGTAATAAAAATAAAAATTAACGTCTATGACAAGTTTTGATTAAACATAGGTGGCAAATAAATCACTTTGCAAATAAGTTTAAATTTGATAACCAGTAATTAGTTCACCAGAAACACTAATATATTAATTCTTAGACAATGAGTTAGAATTTCCTGCCGCATTTAATTGAAATGTGCTTCATATAAATCAAGTGCAACATTAATTATTTAACAGGACGCAATACATCATATTCACTACGTCTATTATTAAGACGAAGATTCCAATCAATAAGGTGAGACCATGATTCCCAAATTTTAATTTTTTTATTTACATTAAGGAAAACTAACTTTACTTATTTTTAAAGAAAAACTGTGGATACCTTCTTTACACATCCATACACAAAACCCACTATGCAAACAAAAATTTATGTATATAATCTAAAATCCAATTCCGGAGTTACCGTTAAAAAAGAAACTTAGCCACTTAATTAAAATACCGAATATCACAAAATTGGCTTACGTGATTAAATAAAATGTATTGAAATGCGAAGGGTTATGACCTAAACTAAAATTCTAAACTGTATTTGAAAACAATACAGTTTTGGAAATAAATAACAAAAAACCAAATAATCCCGAAATCAGCAACAGAAAACTGTTTTATTTAAAGTTATTCATGAATCGTAATTTATTTTCCCCTTAAGTTTGGCTTAATGGTTTGGATAATAAACTTTCAATTTCACCTACATTAAATGATACTCACTATTGCTGTTGTTGTGATAATTGACCTTAGAAGTCAGCCTCCATCGCATGTTCTTTTCTTGAGATAATAAAGACTTTTGGACTTAACATAAATTAAAGTCATGCTCGCCGAGACAATCAGCTGCGTGTTTAGGGGTTTCCATTGCTTTGTGGTTCAATCAAAACTAATTTAATTCTAATCCTTTTAGTGTGAAACTTTATCTTGAATATTGATATCTAATATTTACGTAGAACACGTTTTACTCAATTAATGAAAGCAAAGCGGTATTAGTTTGGTATGTTGTTCGTGTATTTCATACACTTGATACGGCAAATCACGAGTATCAATCATTATGAAATTTAGGAATTTATAAAGTGTTTTGCAAGTAAACCGAACGATAACCGAAGTAACCAAAACAGTTACTGACAGTTCCAAGGCCACTGAGAATGGCCAAACCATTAGTAATAACGGTGTGAACTAGGTATAATAAGCATTCATACAAAATAAAACTTGTATGAAAATTGAAATTTGAACTTTTTTTTTTTTTAAAGTTTCCAGCAAGAAGTTTTTACCGGACCAAAAAATAAAAATCAACATCCCTGAATACTTTATTCCATTTATATAATTGAAGCCTTTTAAGAGTAAGAGTGTTACAAAATAAAATATTATTTACCTAACCAAATAAACTGTTATTTCATCTATAACTTGATATAACTTATATGTAACTTTGTATATTTCATCAATAAGAATTAGAGTAAAATATAAATAATATAGTCAGATCATTTACCACATCTATCAATGGTGAGGATAAGTTTGTTTTTCAAATATGGCAGTCAAGCACTACAGGTCTTATGTTTGTCGATGGTACACGTATAATATTTTCCTTTCGCCTTTCTATCAGGTCATTCTTGACCATCGATGTATAAACACACATCGATGCTCTTGACCAACTCTTGTTCTCTCTTGACCTTGATGAAATTAAAGTATTCGAAGAGCAAACGATCCAAATGTTATTATTTCACATTGGAGCGTGCTTTGTTCAGGTGTCCAAAAGCTGTGGTATTATTTACTTTATTTAAAAATATGCGTCACGACATGAACTAGACACTTTAGAAAGATTACATAAACCAGTAATATACTGAGAAATTGTCGAAATCGAATTCTTGACAAAAAAGAATAGAATAATAATTATCAAAAAAATTATAATAAAATAAACAATTCTTATAACTAATCAAATTATTTAAACTTATATCAAGAAATATACCTTAGGTTTACATGTTTTTATATTATGTAAGATATTTCAAAATTGTGTCGATTCGTTCAGCATGTCAAATAGTGTCCTAAAAATTAACAATGTAAATCAATAGTGATGTCTGATTGGATCATAAACAGGTCGAGGGTTCACTAACACTAAATACTAAATACAACTTAGTTGTATAAAAGAGTGAGAGGGACAAAGAGATGAGATAAGAGAATGAATTAATGAATTGTCTTTATTTAAGCTTAGGGGTGAGGTTAGGACTGTATAGTCTTCTCTACCACATAACCCCATTTCAACATAACAGCATATTATATAAAAATATAAAATACAACTTGATAATAAAAAATAAAAAATTTAAACAATTAAAAATAACTAAGATAATATTAAAAATTAACAAACTTAAATTTAAACTAGCTACAAAATGACATTAAGAATTTAAAATAAAATAAAAATTAACAATTTTAAATTTTAAGTAACAAGATGAAAATTATAACTTAAAATAAAATAAAAATTAACTAACTTAAATTTAAACAACATAATAAAATTTAGAATTTAGAAACAAAAATAATATAAAATGAAATACTGTAGCTTATATGTGTTGATACAGATAAATACAATCACACATACTCTCACACCAAATCCATTTTATTCAAAAAGAAGGTCTTAAGTAATTTTGAAAACTGGACACGACTGTCAACAGATTTAAGTGCCTCTGGAAGTAAATTCCACAAGCGGCAAGCGGACATAGTAAACGATTTATTAAACATAACAGTTCTATGTAGCGGTATGATAAGCAAAGTGGAACCTCTTCTAGTGCTCTTTGTACTGATTCAGAGGTGAAAACAAATTTTTCTGCCAAGTAATTAGGCACTTCAGTTTTTAGAACCGAATGCAAGATAATTAAAATATGAAATGATCGGAAATCGTTAAGTTTTAGAAGATTAAGTTCTTTATAATAAGGAGTTACACGAGCAATGCGTTTTAATTAAAAAATAAATCCCAGGCAGTAATTCTGTGCCCGCTGCAACCTGTTAGCCAGAACAACAGACATGTCAGTGACTACGGTGTCACAATAAGAAAAGTAAGAAATATTAAAGTCTTTACTAGGAGTCCTCTAATTTGGAGCGCCAAGCAATCTTGCATTTTTTTTCAAAGAATAAATCACATAATCATTCCACTGTCTACATTCTACTGTCTATTATTAGTCTCAAGTATTTCACTCTATCATAGTAGTCCAAAAAATGATTGTCACACTGGATTCTAGGAAATGTCGTTACATCTATTTTATTTAGCAGTCGAGAATATCCCAAAATTATATCGAGAGAGAGAGAGAGAGAGAGAGAGAGAGAGAGAGAGAGAGAGAGAGAGAGAGAGAGAGAGAGAGAGAGAGAGAGAGAGAGAGAGAGAGAGAGAGAGAGAGAGGGAGGGAGGGAGAGAGGGAGAGAGACAAAGAAAGACATACGAGAGAAAAATATAAGGCAGGGAGAGAGGGACAGAAAATAGATGAAAAGAGATACGTTAGAGAGAGAGATAGAGAAATTATAAATCTTTTTCTGTATACTGAAATAATCACAAAATTAATAAGTATTATCGAATTTTGTTTTTGAACCCCATTATATAAGAAAACAACAATTTTTCCTATTCAATTATATTCAAATGTGTTTTTATTGTAAATTTTTATAATTGAGATAAACAGATCTAAAAGTGGAATTCGAACACCCTTCACAAATTCACAAAATAACTTTTCTAAGATTCCAAACAGCATCTTATTTTCCGATGAAGCACACTTGAATAAACAGGTTAACAGTCATAATTTGTTTGTTTGTAGGTTAACAACCCCACATTGTAAGCTGATGTCAGGTGAGTTCACATTGAAGAGTTTTTCACGGACAAAAATTGTTGATTAAACATCGTAAACATTCTACAGAAATTCATCACGTCTAATTTGTTAATGTAAAAATCTATTTTCGGACTAGTTCCAACAGCAGATGCGTCTTCTCCACATTACAATAACAATAGTTGCCAGTTCTCTAACTCCTAGATTGGAGGCTGCAAGGTTGTAGAGTGTGACGACATTTTACGTCAGGCGACATCTGAAGGCAGATTAGGAGATGTGAGAAGTGATTCATTTTCGGCAGCTTACCGTCAAAGCTTGTGCTAAGATAACCGCTTTGTACACGCTGTTTTGATCAAAGGGAAAGACAAATTACTAATGTGATCTGACTTCTGAAGTAATTATATCGAATGGAATATTTGTAATAATTATGGTTCAGGAATATTTGGCAGAAAAACAAAAATTAACTTAGACCGCAGGTCATTAAAGATTCATATTTCAATCAAATACGATTTACGGTTAAAGCAAGTTTACGGCACAAGCAGAGCTTCTTAAAGTCTATTTAAATATACCATAATATTTATAAAAAATGCCACATAAACGTTTTGTATATGGCATATGATGAAGTTAGTACAATATTCTTGTACATTTTACTTATGGACAATTCCAGTACACAGAAAATCATCGCAATCTACCCAATTAAGGATCAAAGTTAAAAGTTGTTATAGCGAGAAAATTATTAAAATCAAATAGAAGACAACAGTTTGAATTCAATATAACAGATGAACTAAATACTATTAATATTCTTTATAATAAACACTGCATCATATTGCAGATAGTTAATAATTTAAGGGTTGGCTTTTGACATATTGTTCACTAAACATAGGCCCTTTCCAAACCATTTATCAATAAACTTATATAAGTGATATGTTTCAGAACTTTTGAAGTAAGATCTTGTTATTGTAAAATTGTTCCAAACACATAATTATAATTATAAACCAAAGTATTTTAAAATACCTCCCATCTAAATCACTGGCTATCGTGAAACAAAATGTTTAAAAAATATGAATGAACTCACTTATAAAAGTGATACGAAACATTTATTAACTGTTGAAGAAGAATTCAACAATCTATACGAAACTTCTAGATGGATAATTTGGTTTAGGAATTCTGATCGAAATCTAAAGTTGATAATTTCAATGAAAAAACACATATGCTCATTATGCCATTTTCATTAAGAAATGGGCAATTGGCTGTTGTTAAACAAATATTTTTAAAAGTTTAGTTTAACATAAAACCAGTAAAAAATATATTTATAATTTTGTTAAAATAATAAATTTCATTACAGTATTATCGACATTTAAAATAAAGTGGCTGTGGATTAAACAGTAATTATGGTCGAATGAACAACTACGCAGGTTTACATGAAGTCAATTTCTTAGTCATAAACGTAATCCCAATGTTGAATAATATCTACAAACAGGGTTGAGGGTTGTGATGTGGGAAATGTTACATTTAAATAGAAAGGTTAGAGCGACAAGTGCGTGCGATGACCTTTACATCCCTCAAAGCAGTCCCAGGATTCCTTCATTACTCTCTCTCTCTCTCTCTCTCTCTCACACACACACAGGCTTTTAGAGCTTAAATAATTAGAGTGGTGGCTTACTCGTCACTCTGAGATAAATGCAACCCTTGCCTTGTTGCTCCTTAGTGTTGTCACCTTATTTCTTTATATTGAGAGAAATCAGATTTCCTTCTACATCTGTCTTATCCTGTATTATACTACGTTAGTTAAAACTCAAAGAATTGTAAAATAAATCTTATAACTGTATACATAGTACGTCTTCCAGTACTCTCTCATTCTTCGAATGAAAACAAAGAAAAATTGCATGAAAACATACGTCTGGGAAAGCTGCGTTTTATACTCCATTTAATTAATTATATATATATATATATATATATATATATATATATATATATATATATATATATATATATATATATATGTCTGTGTGTGTGTGTGTGTTCCGTCTGTTTCTGGATTTCATGATGGACACGAGAAACCGAAACTGTAGTAATCCTTTTAAGTCAAACTATTGGATAAGTTGACGTGTAAAAATGTAATTGATTATCTATAATTTTTCTTTTCCATTAACTGTTTTTACATCAATTTATTCAAAAATAAATCCTCTACAAGTTATATTTAAAACTATGAAGTATTCATTACATTTTCAAGACAGTTATTCTACGCCTAACTTCAAAATAGGAACATTTTTAAATAGCCTTATGTAATTCATAACACATAAAATAAAAAAGATTGGAAGATAATTATTATTACAAATCAAAAATGTTTTAGTTTTAGTATATTCTTGGTGTCGCAGACAGTTACCAAGAAATTAACTTTTTAGCTTTTTGTCGATAACTCGATAGTATTTTGAGCCACAGAATAAATAACAAACATCTTGTTAGTTGTTAAAATACGAAAATATTTCGTCTCTTGTAAATTTTATATACAGTAAAGTTAACGGTTTTCAAGACATGTGAGGTTCAAAATTAAAAAATACCGCCATATTTAAAATATTGAAGTGAAGTGTTTTTTGTTGGTAGTCCACGAATGTAAATTTGCATACAAAATCTGAATTCAATATCTTATATATTTTTAAAGTTATAACGTTTAAAAACCAAGAAATAAAAATGACAGAAAACCAGAAAACGAAGACATACATTTGATGAAAACTGTTGTTACATAGGTTTTCTGCACCTCGTAACTGTGTATATTACTACTTTCTTGGCGTCGGCTAGGCTATTCTTGTATTAAGAAGTCCACTCGCTTCTATCATTCAAGTTTCCTTGCGGGCCTCGAAGCTGTACGTATGTCAAGAAAGCCTCCACTCGCTGCACTCGTCTAGTTGATTCGGCCCCATCGGATTTCTTAACTACAAATTCTTAGAACAGGGTTCGAAATTAGATTTTTTACAATAATTTCGCTATTGGATCATCTTATAATCAATGGGGGTTGTTACCATTACATGCGAAATTGAAATCTAAAAATGTTTATTTAATTTAGTGTGTTATGAATTGAATAATACACGAGATAGAACAAACAACTGTTTAAAATAGTCGTCATTTTAATTTGATTTGTCTCAGTTTTAGTAGAGTTCTATGTGAGCACTCTATAGTCTTCTCTACCAAATTCCATGTTCCTATCTTCATTTTTGTTACCGCTATCGTACTTAGGTCTACAATCAGACGACAAAGGACGAACTTCATATCTAACATTACGTTAACAGTTTCATGAGACCATGAAACATGAAGAAACAGATAAAAATAGGAGGTCGACATTTCTTGAGATTCCAAATTTACCCTATACTCCATGTAAGTAAATAGGTAAAATAATTTTTTTTTTTTTGCTGTTTTATTTCTTTGGCATTTTTGACAATAATTATGTTGAGATAACATACATGGTTTGAAGGTTAAATAAAATAATGTTCAGTAATGACTTTCTTTAAGAAATTGTTTATTTAAAAGATTTAAAAACTGGAACTGTACAAAGTTTAATTGATGTTGTATTACATAACATTAACAATAATAATCTGAATAATCGTATTATACATAATATATTTTTTATTTATTATTTCTGTAGTATTTAATATGAATTCACAGCTTGATTATAAGAAAGCAATGAAAAATCGTTTTCTAAACGTATTTTTTGAAATTTTTGTCAATAACAAATTGTAAAACTTTGAAACACATTTAATTTACATTTATTATATATTTTTTAGTCGTAATCATTTAAGTTTAATTCATTCTGTTGATCGATACGATTGTTGGAAGTTCTGAAAAAGTGATAACTAAGATGAATATGTTATTTTAAATCAGTGTAAAATAGAGTCAGATAGGAATTTTAAAGCCACTAAGAAGTTATTGTCTAATCTGTTTGAATATTGGTGAAAATAAAACTTGAAAGCGTACTACCGAAAACTTGGGTAGGTGGCTTTTTCTGATTATTTTCTTCTTTCAATAGGTTTCTGTTAATAAAATTCCAAAAGCTCTTTATATTATAAGCCAAATATTTTCATTAGCTGTTTCTGTTAAATTTAATGTTTAATGTCCACTCATGTTCGGTGATTGAATTTGCAATAAAACCGGTTTGGAAATATTTTATTTTTTAAACATTGCTTTAAATAGAGTATAATAAAAAATGTAATTTAAAAATATTGTACACTATGTTCACAAAACCGATAGACAAATGAAATGTAGAAAATAATAAATAATGAATTTGTATTTATTCCCTGTGTTGGTAAAAGTTGTTTTATCTTCAAAATGCCAATACCAACACTCATTTAATAAAAATTAAATAAAAAAATCAAATAATTTAAAAATCAAAAAAATTAAGTCCTTCTATTGTAACGTGCTAAAATATTTACCAGGTTAAGACGTACGGATGATTATTTAAATTCAATTCAATATTGTTGTTAATATCCATCGTGTCCTCATAGTTATTGAAAACGTTACATCAAATTAAAGGTAGATAGAACCTTTCTCAGTCAACATCTTAAGAGATTTTAACTTTACCAGAGATGTAAAAACTAAAAATTAAATGTTAACACAATATATACAAATATATTAAAATAAGATAAGAATTGATTAGTGATATACGTACATATAACACAACACAAATTATAAATTTCACATTTTTTTATTAACACTAATATGTGTTCAGTATTGAATTCTCAATATTAATGAATATATTTACAATATGAACACACTGAAAAAGTAGATAAACTTTTAAAATGTTACATTTGCAGAGCAATGCACTGTCAAGCCACCCCCTCTTGTCAGTGTCTACATACTCTGCCGAACAATACGGCAGAATCAGTAATATATTGCAGTGGGACATAAAACGTTATTACAGAAGCATATATTTTATTAAACATAACCAAATGAATCAAAACACAGTTTTCCACACAAAAATCACTTTGTTTGTGCAACACAAGTACAAGATGACGTTTCAATAACTAAGTCATCATCATTGAGTGCTGCTAAATGCACTCAAACAGTAAATATATTTGTCAAGATAGTGCCCTTTAATCTTGAAACTCAATAAAACATAATGTCATATGTTGTTACAATAGTTATTATAAACTTTGCATATCAATTATCAATTTGAAATTACCTCATTCATTGTAACAGTTCTCACATAATTGAAGTGCAAAGAAAAATGTTGTTAATATATGGTGTTTTTCTTTTATTGTAATTAAAATAACTTATGACCAGTTAATTAGACAGTAATTAACAGCTTAATATTGAATCATGTGTATGAATCATTATCTTTACCTAGAGAATTTAGATATAAATTCTCCTTGGTTAAAGATAATTGATTAAAAAATTTACACAGTTCATATTATTGTATTCAAACACAGATGACGTTAAAATAAACACAAAATACAAAACATTTCAACTGGATTCAGTTTATTACGCTTAATATGACAACATAAGAGAGCGATTGTACACATAAGAAATATGCTAGCGGCGGGTTTAACCTTTTTATAAAATAATAGATTGAAAGCGACATAATGTTGAACTGAACGAAGCTATGACGTATCCTCAACGTTGTGGCGTGGGATTTTTTCTCGTTCTGTTGGAAAATTGCAGCAAAATTGGTTTCTTTAGGTTTGACCAGTCGAAGAGTAGAGTAATCCAGAGGTAAAAGTTTAAAGAAAAGATTTCATTAAAAGAGGGTTTCGCTTAATTGCAATTGCAAAACGAAAGGTAAACCCTCTGAAAGTAAAAAAAAAAAAACATGACACAATTATTACTCTAATTATTTGAATAAAATTCAAAATATCCAGATTAAATATTTGTCCACATAATCATTAATCAAATAGTCACAACAATAAATGTATAGGGATTCTGGTCAATAGACACCACACAACATACAAAATACTATTTCATTATAATTAATAAAAAGAACACTCTTCAATATGTTATGTAATTACCTATTTAAAAACTTACAAAACATGATATGCAATAATTATTACATAAATACACAGGTTTAACTTTCAATACTAGGGCGGGTGAAGTGAAACTAGCTGTGAAAATTTAATGTGCGGTCTAATTAGGGAGATTTCCCGGACAAAGTTTGAAGCTGAATAGCTGTACTTCAGTATTCTAAACTTTGTTATAATATGGTATTGGAGAGAAGTTTGGTTTACGCGAGTTGACTAAATAATATAATAACCACATAGTAAACGCTTGTGATTTATAATTGTTTAGAATGCTTTAAAAAATGTACCTAATTTGGCAATGTATTATATTCTATTTAAATCAGTTCCAGTATATTGCAATTTGTATTACTTCCTTTCATACAGTATGCTACAAGAGTTAAAATAATGAAACAAACTAATTGGTAATTGTTAGGCAATTATCCGTTTATATTGAAGAGGACTACAAAAACTGAGTTCGATTTGTTTACCATTACTCCTGAGTTAGTTATAATTGGTACTAAGTATGGCAGTAATGACATTTAAGTACAATGTATTTTTTTTTTAGGGTTAGCATATAATTGAGACATCCTGTATATGATACAATTCTTTAAAATTCTCTACAAATATTCCAGATACTTACATAATTTAATTCAAAGTTGAAATAACATTTCAAGTCCTGTAATTATTTTACAAAGTTCAAATATAGTAACTAGACCTCGACCTTGAATTCACAGAAAAGGTCAACATGTTCATGTCTGCAGAAATAGACAAGAAGCAAGAGTCGAGATTCGATCTAATCAGATTTATTTATTCATGAATAGATAAAACAACCTCAAGTCAGCAACAATTACACCATTAGCTATTCTTGGATTTCAAAACAAATCTCGTGTGGTTATTTATTAATATTATACTTTAAATATTTTGTATACAGTGCTGGGTGTAATTAAACTGTAATTATAACATTGTTGTTAACTACAATCTATGTTTTAATTACCCACTGTAAATACAAAAACATGGTACAAATTATACGTGAATTAGTTCTAAGCAAGCAACCCTCTTTTGTTTGATCGTTTCTAATGAATGTGTGATAGCGCTTTGATGGTTATTTAGTTCAATTATATTTTATTAAATTTTTAAGTGAAATTTCTTTAAGGGAAATACACTACTGAAAAATGGTGAAATTTTGGTGTTTTTTCAAAAAAAAATATATTTGATTTTTTTATATATATTCCTTTATGACTCTAGAAAATGTATTGGAATGAGTTTCTGATGGGTTTTTATGCCTATAAACACATTTTTCATATAAGCTTACATTTTGCAAAAAAAAAAAATAAATAAATAAATTTCACACTTTTTGTGCTTTAGTACTTTTTATTGTGCTACAGCTTATATTGTGTTATTGTAATGATAGTAAACAATAAAAATGAAGAAAACACTCTTCAAAAAGTCATAAAACATGTGCACAAACATTACATATATTGCATATAGTACCAGTGTTACTCTTTGCTTCAAAGTTTTTACCCCCACCTGTCTTAGTCAGCTGATTGTTGTTTTGTTTGGTTATAGGTTATGTCTGTGAGTGTTGATATGATTGATTGATGCTGTTTGTTGTACATTTGTAGTTGTGTTGTTTAGAGAAATATGGGAAGGTTGAGTAAATCCAAGTTGTCTTTATCTCTGCGTAATAAGAAAAACCCATCTTCCGTGGTGCCTGTACAGTCAAATGGAAGTCAGTGTGTAAAAACAGGTACAGGTATGCTCAAGCATAGGGTTATTTAGGCCTAGTTCCCCTTATGAAGCAGATGTGGATGAAGATGATATTCCTGCTAATAAACAACCACAAGGAATACAGGGTTTGCTCTGTACAAAAGTTACAATGAACATATACCAATTGATAACAATACCATCTCGTATATGTTGGTTGACAAAACCCAGGTTACCAACTTTGTTACTTTGTTTCCATGCCCTAAATGTCTAACTAAATGTAATATGAAACTCAATAAGTGTACCACATTAGGGTACGCAAATACTTTGCTGTTTGTGTGTTCAAAATTTTTCTTTATAACTTGAAACGTCGTCACGGTTACCACAAAACGACAGTAGTTCACGGCCACCCTTTGACGTAAACCGTAGAATGGTGTATACGTTTTCTGCCATGGGCAAAGGTGATAGATCTCTAAATACTTTTAGCAAGCACATGAATATGAATAAAATACATTCAAAGGCTTACAATTCACACAGAAAAGCACTTTGTACTTCGATGGCAACCAATGTCCAGAAGGTTCTCAGGGAAGCTAGGGTTGAAGTAAACAAGGCCTACATACAACTCGGTGATGGTGTAGATGATAAGAAACCCCTAGATATATTTGTAAGCTACGATGGCAGCTGGCACAAGCGAGGTTTTACCTCGAAATATGGCATTGGATGTTGTATAGAGCTAACAACGGGCTTCGTTATCGACTATGAGGTCGTGTCGAAGTATTGCCGTTCATGTGAGACTATGAAGCAGAAGGTAAAAGATAATTCTGAAGCACTTGGAGTTTGGCGTGATTCTCACAAAGCTGAATGTGAGTGTAATTTTGATGGTTCATCTCCCATGATGGAGGTTGAAGCAGCTGAGCGGATATGGTCTTGGTCTGAAAGTTTGAGCTTTCGCTATACAACATTGGTTTCAGATGGTGATTCCAAAACATTTAGTCACCCAATTCCTTGAAGCTGTAAGAAGATAAAGAAATTGAGAAGGTAGAGTGCATAAATCACGTCGCTAAGAGGCTAGGGACTGCCCTAAGAAAAGCTGTGAAAAATGGTACAAAGTCTGGCAATCCACTAGGCGGTAAGAATTTCGGTAGCCTAAAAGACAGCTCCATCAATAAACTCACTGCCTATTATCGAAATGCTATCCACAATAATATTGGAAGTGTGGAAAACATGAAGAGACCAATTTATGCAACTCTTAAACATTGCCAGTCCACTGATACCAATCCAAAGCATGATTTATGTCCAGTGGGAGAAGATTCCTGGTGTTTCCATTAAAGAGATGTGGCTAAGAAAGTCCTACCTATACCTTATGCTGAAGCTATAAAAACACCTCTAAGACAATATGTGGTTGCTCAAATAAAAAAGATATATGACAGGTTAGCTTCTGTTACCTTACTGGCAATATGTGTCGATGGCCAGACTCAAAATGCCAATGAGGCGTTGCACGGCCTACTCTGGTCAAAATGTCCTAAGACAACCTTTGTTAGTAAAAGTACACTCGAAATGAGAATCAGTGAAGGGATTTGTAACTACAACACTGGATATTTGAAATCATTGCAAGAAATTTATAAAACAATGGGACTTAGTTCTAGCCCTGGAAGTAACGCTGCTAAAATTATGAAGAGTTTTGACGCTAAGAGATTGAGTCTTTCAAAAATGACAAAAGATCAAAAGTATCAAGATTATAAGAGAAAGAAAAGGATTGCAATGATGCAGGCTGATGAAAGAGTATTAGAAAGAGAAGGTGTGACCTATGGAGCTGGAGAATTTTAAAAGGTAGGCCTACATTTTAGAATATCATAACATTTTTAGTACGGTCTTTTGACTTATAACGCATTGCATTTTATATATGTATATACATGTACATAAATGTAAAACTTGTTTATTTATAGGCCTACAAACATATACAAAATTTTAGAAGTAGACATCCTCTAGTTATAACCGAATTCTTACAACATAATGTTGCGCTCAACTTTACGAGCCATTTACCGCAAATTAAGTTTTTCCTTGTTTTCAGGTACAAAATAGGTTATTCCAAGAGAACGACTAAACCTAAATGGCTGAAAATTTTTTATGAGTAATGGCAGGAGCATAATTTAAAACTTCGTGTCATATGGTATGTAAAAAAAAGTTTTTCTGTAAAAAAATTAATACAAAAATTAAAAAGAAGAATTCCAAAAAAAGATTTTTGATTATCTTTGTAAAATATTTAACCTTTATTAATTATTATGGAATGGCATGAGTTTTTAGGGCTAATCAGCATCTACAAATTGCCACCAAGATAAAAAAGATTGGACTTTTAGTTCCTGACTTATATCAAATTTTTAAAAAATCATTATTTTTTTCAAAACAAAGTATATTATATACACACAAAAAAAGATTAAATTTCGAAATAGGTCATTCCATTACCAATTGGACCCACTTACCTTATAAAATAATAATATTCAAATTTTTTTTAAAAAATAAAGATTTTGTTGATTTCTGTAGTGTATCGACATGATTCACACCACACTGATCTCGAAAACCAGTTTTCGTCTGTTAGTTAACGAAATCGCTTCTTTCATCGTTACATTTCCCAGCACTGTACACTAATTATTACTTGTGATACACGTCTAACAGTATTCAAATTATATTATTTTGTGCATATTATATATTCGTGTTTCTAATGGCTTATATTAATCGTGCTTAAAACATTCGATGCTTTCATTCTTTCATATTTAAGTAGTGAATAGTATTCACTAATTATTTCTTATGACGTAATAATGTACTCCCATTTGTATTTCAATATTACTTGAGTATATTATAGTTGGAATCGTATTTGATAGGATTAGTAATTAGCATTCCAATAGAGCGATTTTTATATCGTTAATTAAATTTGAAAAAATAATGATGATCGCAATAATATAGCCTATCCACCTCCAGTTGGGAAGTACACTTAGATATAGGGGGCCTATAGATAATTACAATAAAAAACATTCCATTTAAATTTTTTATTGGCCTAAACTAATTGTCTATTCTCTTAAATAATAAGGAAACTTTGTAATGATAAATACAGACTAAATACTCAATAAATTATGTTGAGTAATTTTACAGATAAATGTTTCGTAACTGGTCGTATGTAAATGTTGCCTAATTTAAGTTTTCATTTTTAATATTGTTATTTCACGTAATGTGTTTAGTATTATATTAAACAGATACCACAAAACACTACCAAATAATTCTACAATAAATAATGTATTCATGATCAAGTACATTGCCTTGATACAGCTTCTCTTATAAAAGCAAAATTAACGCTGATGAATTACAGTTTGGCGTTAAAATTAAATACCTTTGAAAAATAGGAAGGGATAGTTTGAAGTCCACATAACGCCAAGTCCATATTCTGATAATTCACGCTCTGACTTTCAAACCTTTGTTGTAACATTTAGTAATATGGGAAGGAATGTTTTGGCATTAAATGATTGACAAAACATATTCGATATACTATGTTGAACGAGATGAGATGTAGTTGAAATTCGTAACTGAAAATAAGCTTAAATTCACCATTTTAAGTTCAACATTTCCAGATCATCTTTTCGCCTTTCTCTGCTGTAAACTTCAAAAACCTAGGCCTATTTAGATTCAATTTGTAAAAGGGTATTTACAATTTTTCCTGGATTCTATAAAAAAATATAAAGATTAAATTGAACAATAATTTTATCTATAGGCCTATATAACAGTAAAAACACAGTTTAAAAACGAATAAAATTAATGTTTCAAAAGATGTAGAAAATTACTTTAAAATACTCCCCGAAGAGTTGCGTTTTAAGGATAGGGGGTGAATGGGTTACAAACTATCTCTTACAGCATGATTTTTACAAAACATTTTTGCAAATAACTTTTAAAGAACGTAAACTTCCCTACATTCTGGCTTTCCACTCTTTTTGATTGGCTTAAATTAATCTTATCGGAAATTCCAAAAATATCTGTTTTAGAATAAACGTGTATAAAAGGTCCTGTTTTTTTATATACCTATACATATTTTAAGTCCTACTAACAAAGTTTTAATTTGATAGAATTTCGAATATAAAATATTCACACTCCGCCATTTGGAACAATTTTTATTTTTGATGCAGATAAAATTTCATATATATATGAAATTTTATTGTAAAACGAGAAGTGTTTTTTAATATATTTACATTTTTATACAAAATGACAAGTAACATATAAATCATTATTATATAATAATGAAAAACTATTGTTCAATTATTATTTGAGCCAAATAATGTTGATATTCATGAATTGATTGATTTATTATTTTTTTGTTCCACACGTGTCCCTCCCCCCCCCCCCCAATTTCATACATAACTAAGACTTGGTCGATATTATTCATAGAGCACAAAGTAGACTCAAAATAAAGGAAATTAAATTATCTAAAACAAGTAAAGAAAATGATGACCTATAGGTTGTTCGCTTTTAACAAAATTATAGGTCACATAATTCGTTCAATTTTAATCGTATCAAAAATTACCGAAATGTAGAGATATTTTCTGTAACATTTTCAGTAATATTCTTACTTTAAGACATAATTTCGAAAAACAGATTGTATTACCCTTTACTCTCCCCCTTCTCTCTCTTTCTCCCTCTCTCTATCTAAAAAGCAACTCTGTGGAGAACTCTATATTTAAAGACAGAATTTTAAATTAACTTCCCACAGTTTTGCTTTACAGTTTGATTGTTTATTTTTTTAGAGACACACAGAGTGATATTTTACTTCACTAATACATAATGAAACACATATATCGGTGATGGTTATATGAATTGTGTAAATAAATCTTATATCATGTCTAACAGTCCAACGCAACTGTTGACTGCAGTATCTTCTTATCAGTGGCAGTAGTTTTACCCTGCTGAGCGTGATTCCATGCTATTAGGATAAGTAGGACAAACATAAAGTACTTAGTTAAAGTAATTAAGTTGTTAAATTTAGTACATTAGTATCAAACTAATAAATATATGGAAGTGGAGTAAATGTAGTAAATAGACGTAATTACAATAGATGTCTTTTAATCAACGAACGTTACCCTTGGCTATTTTCTAATAAGGATATTTCATTTATGGAAGTAGCCTATAGCAGTAAAAATATTATATTTAGAGAAAATATTTGTAATGCTTTATTGTATTAATTTAACAAGGACTATTGAAATTATTTGTCTGTGTGTATGTTGTATGTTGAATGTTATGCCTGCGTCCTTTATTAACTTTTTTTTTTATCGGCCGACTTAATTCGAATTTTAAAATAGGTTAATTTTAGAGGTATTAGTGTTGTGGAGGAAGAGTTGGACAATTCCTATAAAAATGGCATACAAAAATGTTGAAGAGTATTGATGTCATTTATTTAAACCAAAATTATCGGAGATTTGTGTCATAGTATACAAATGTTCATTACCTAAAATATCATCTAAATATTATTAAACTAAAATAAATTGGAGTTGTTTTCGAAAATACATGCGTAGCGTAGAAATTTTTGTTATTCAAAGGCACATTTTCCAACTGTAGATTTAGTTTTTGAGTTCGTTGAAATTTTAAAATGTTTCCCTATTCACCAAACAATGCACTATAATTTATACAGTGATTTTCGGGAAAATGTTTGCTCATTGTTGACCATTTAGGGTCATTTTTACTAGTTAATTTTCGCTTTACACCGACTTAAACGTTTATTTGATTTTGTTAAATTGGAAACGAAATTTGACTTATTCTTACGATACATCTGTTACAAATAACATATTTGTATCAACACTTTTAATAATTTTATGTAAATTAATTTGAATATATTTAAAATAACCTGTTACAATAATTAGTGTATTTCACAACATTATTTAAATTTATACTTACACTGCCGCATCCAATTATATATATTAACTGTTTTAAAATTTTAGTGAAAACTTGGCTAGAGTTCTTTGTGATTGCCACAATTAATTTTGAACAAGTAGGTAAAAAAAATTAATTTTGGAAAACTTGATAAGAAAAAAGAATCTAACTTTATCCCTTATCTAAATTATATTTTTGATGGTGACAAATAAATATTTTAATTAATAATACCTGTCTACAGATACGTTATTTTACAGGAAAATTTGATAACGTAATGCTATAACGAGTAGGTAGAAAACTCTCGAACCGGAAGTCGCTATGAAACCTAGTAAAATGTAAAATAGAGCTATGAACCAGTATCTTAAGTATAGAGGGGCATAAATGGTATTTTATTAAATCAAGTATACCACGCACATATACGTTTTAGTTTGTTTTAAGAAGGCGTTGATACATCTAAGAAAATATGTCTTAGACTAACCATAATATTTTCTTATACTGTACTTTGAACTTTACGCCATTATTCACTTTCAGGATATTAACTGTAGGTTTTTATTTAGAAAACCTGTTTTTTAAATAATGAAAGTTATAATCAGAGAGTTTATTATAGTTTTAAATTATAGTTCAAATTTTGAATGTCATGGTGCAATTATACATTAAATGTCTGTGTGGACTCCATTTAGTGCTAAAGGAAGTAAATTTAATTCACCTTCAGTTCATACAATTCATCATGAAACATTTAAAACATATAAAATTTATTATAATTTCTGTAATATTTCTAGGTGCACCTGTAACATAAACAATCCAATGCTGCTTTCTATATTTTTAAAACTTACATTAATAAATAACAGCGCAGTAAAACCTCTTCTGAAAACACTTTCCCTAATTAAAGTTGTTTAAGAGTATCATGCGAAACTTTCAGACAAAAACGTAGGTGTGAAAATTTAATGTTGAGCTTAATTAAGGAGAATTCCTGGCGAAAGTTTGAAACCTACAAAATATGGCATTCTCCGCCTTCCTCTAATTTCTGGATTGAAACCACATCTAGAAACTTTATTGTATTATAATTTAGCAGAGCGAATCTTGTTCTGCTTAGAATAATTTACAAAATACATTGTATATCTTATCCATGAGATAAATTTACTTAATTCAAATGTTAAAATAATAAATATATTTTATTAAATGATTTCGATATTACATTTATACCAGTTGTTTCCAGTTTGTTACGTCACGATCGAGCTTTGAGTTATGAAACAAAATTAGTGTTGAATTTTCATGGGTGTATTAGTTTATGGACTTGATCAGTAAAATAAATGATTTGTCTCAAAATATCTGTGAGTTTCTCAAAAACCTGTGTAACAGTTTAGTTTAATCTTCCTTCAGTTCTCATTACCGATCAGTTCCTTATTGGTTTTCCTATGAATTATATATATATATATATATATATATATATATATATATATATATATATATATATAAATTTTTCCCTTACATGTGAATAGTTTTTCATTTTTTAAATATTTTTTTTATTGTGTGTTTCTGTTAAAACACACGGTCTTCTTCAATATTCCTTTCCGGAAAGCGAAAGCTATTTTTTTAAGATTTTCCGCAATATTCTCTTCCTAAGCATAATTATGCAGTTTGAAGTCCATTTATTGGTATTGACGTTTTTGTCTTAAACGATTAAATTTTCTATGAAAAAGTTTTACAAAGGATGTTTTAAATGGTCTTTATACATTGTTCAACTTTAAAATGTTTACAGTACTTAAAGTGGAAGGATTATAATGTTGATGCAAATATTCCAGAATTTATATTTAAAAAAGAATTCAGGTTAAGATACAATATGGTGGTGGTAATGTTAATGTTCTTGAAACTCAGTTTTTCCGTGTATTTTCTGACACTTACCACGATTAGGTCCCTTATTCTATATTAATTGTTCCAATATAACTTTTTATAATTATGTCCCTACTTTGGTTTTTTAGTTTATTTAGAATTTTTTTTTTACTATCTGAAAAATAGTTTAATATAAATTGAAGAAAATGACTAAAAATTATTGAATAATTATTCAAATGTGCAAGGAGAAGCACTGTGGGATATTCATAATAATGAAAACACGGATTCACTGAACTACATAAACAAGAAACGAAACTAAGACTCTAATAACCACTGTTAATTATATTACAACCTCTAAGTCGTCGAAATGAACGTAAGGGTAAAATAATAAACATACTGTATTTATTACAGTCTTAGTTTTGTTTACTTTTTGTAGTTCGGATAACCCTTGTTTTCATAATTGTAAAATTATTGTTTAGAAAAAATTTAAGGAGTATTTGTGTGTTATTTTAAACTGTACGTTATATAATGTGAAATTATTATTCTCTCAGTAAAGTGCCATGAGCTTTATGATATTTAGAAGTATAATTTTCAGTGACATTAAATAATATTTCCTCCTACGAATGAAAAACAAAGGTTTTGTTTAAAAAGCCTAACAAATTAAACACAAACAATAAGGTAATAAACAATATAGTTTAGGGGGTTTTGTTTTATCTTTTATAAACTGTGGTCTTTAAAACTGAACTTAATGTATGCAAGCATTAGCCGGTAACACTTCAGTAGGCAGACGAGCACGCTACACACTCAAACTTGTCTTAACTTTGTGTTTATAAGTTAAAATTGTTAACTTAGAATTTTCTTTTCTAGTTAGACTTTTGAAATTCTGCTAAGAACATTAATAATGTCTTAATATTTTAAATATAAAATACGACGGTTTTATTTCATGAAAGTAAGTAGAACGGCTAACTCTAATTGTAATAGAATTTAGTTACTTTAAATAGCCAACACTTGCCACTTCACTGAAGAAATTTGCATGCTAATATTATAATACATGGAGTTTCTGAAGAGAACTTTTGAGATTTCAGTCATCTATAGGTTATTTACATTTCGTAAAAATAAATATTCATGTTGTCTTTATCTAAGTGCGATCAAATGTGTACTGATCATCCATGGAAGTTTGTTAAGGAATGTCATTCAAATAGTTGATTATACATATATTTATATAAATGAGTGTTTTAATTGTGTGCTTCCTGTTTACAAAATATTGTACACACGCTGTTTTTAAAATATCTATAACAAATTCGTCATTTAAAATAATAAGAAAATACTTTAATAAATTGGTATTTATCCTATTACTTAGCGATTTTCTACTCTAGCAGCTTTGACAATAAAGAAATTACATTTTATAAAGGCTTAGACACTACGCTTAAGTTTTAAAAAACCAACTATACGGATCATTTTATTAAAATAATTCTTTATATATTTATTTATCTGTGAGATAATAAATAAAATCTGTTCCTATTTCGATTAAATTACTGACGATTACAGACAATACAACATTTCGTGTGTTAAGAGTAATTTTTGTTACTGGAATAATGTTCATATTATTATTAATACTATTACAAAAACTTTTTTCTTTTTTTTTTTACTTTTTTTACAATATGATTATACCATTATTTATTTTTATCTAAACGTTGTATTTATATCTACTGTGTTTGCTGTGTATATACAAATTAGCACTCAGGTCTTGCAACGCGTCGACGACTTCACGTCAAGCGGAAAGTCAAGCGTTGCATCAAGGGATTCCCTTTTATATCAATGATTGTACACACACAGCCTGTTTACATGACATGTGTACCATTTGATGAATTTGGCTTTAAAATGACGAAATATTGTATATTAACAACAATTTCAAACAAATCTACAGTAGTTAAAAATCTTAATTTTAGTGTTAGGTAACATTAATTATTATAAAATAATAAAAATTATGTTTTGTGGATGTTTTTCTCTGTAGATTAAACCAATTTCGATTTTTTTAAAATCCCTTTAATAAAAATACTTCCTCACTCTAAAAAATATTTTTATTTAAAAAATATATATATGACCATATTTTGGTGGATTTAGGCTCTCAATGACATCCAAAATAGTTATTGTTACGAAATTCTTATATCTCTGTCAGTACAGACTTCTTAGACACTGTTATATCAGTAAGCTGTTGTTATAAAACTACAAAATGAAGGTATCTGCCATAAGACGAAGTAGGAACTAAATCTTTTGATGAAATTTTAATGATGTCCGTAAGGGTAAAAACAAAACGTATATATAACTATCCCGAAATTACATTTTCAGAAGTTTATTAAACCTATTTGTCACTACTTACATTATTTTAAAATAATAAAATTAATAATAATGTATGATTATTGATGATCCTTTGTTAGTGAAGAAAAAAAATCTATAAACATAATATCGAAAATAAGTTTAAAAAAATTATATGTAGATTAAAATACAAATATATTTATTTAATTAGGTTAGGTTAGGTTAGAGCTAACGATTAACTAACAAGAAGTATAAAGTACGCAGCTAAGATTGGAGTAATTCTAATTGAGAAAGCAATGTTAGTATGCTTCCACTAACTATTACTGCGAAATTTCAGTAGATGCGAATTTCAGTCATGAATGCATCCAAAACTCCACAGCTTGGAGTAATACCGTTTTATTCGTCACCATTGATTAGGATATTTTCTTTCTGTTATCGCTGTTGTTATGTTCATGAGTGTAAGATTTAACCCATGTTTTTAAGTCCATTAGAAGAACAATATGGACTTCAAAAATGGTGAGGACTAACTCTAAATGGTGATACTCACTAGATAAAAAACCAGGTTCTACTTTTTGTTTTTACTGGTTTGGTATAACGTTTATTTTGACTTGTTGATGGAAAAATGAGCTATGTTAGGATAAGCTTGAATTTTTTTAGTGTTTATTTGAATTTTTGAACCCGTATTGATTGAACTTGGATTGAACGGTTTGAATAGTTTAATTTAATTAATTCGGGGGAATTCGAACAACTAGGCACAGATTTCTATTCCTGCGTTCTTGAATGGGAGCAGGATCTGCTACTATTAATAATTATGACACGACACTTCTACTCAAAAACATATTGTTTTCAAATATGTTCAATGAGTATTTTTTTTTAGATAATGACTTTTAGACCATTCAGTGTCTCAAATATTCTACTAAAATATGGACAGTCTACCAGTCGTTTGTAGGTGTTATTTAGTAAAAGTAGAGCCATTTCTTCCTGCTTGCTGAAAGTACTGAGTACCAGGTTAGACAAGTTATGATTAGTAGATTCGGAATGGGGATGTTTTACTTTGCTTATGATAAGCGTGGCAAGAGGGGGAAAGGTAAGTTTCTTTATTCAAGAATTATTTTGAGTTGTATTTTCCATTCTACGAAGTGATCTATTGAGGGGAAATTGTGGGAGTTCCTTGAATAGGCAAACAAATGCCGTTGATGTTAGATAAGAACATTCCTCTCTCATCTCAATTTTTTTTTCTTTCACGAATGTTGAGTGTAAATATCCAATGTGGGTGATGTAAAATTAGATAAGACGACACCTATATCAATACACGTTTCATAAATTTGGCTCATTTCACATGCCCCTACTTTGGGAACGAAAAAAGTAAGTAAAAGTATCACAAAAACCCAAGTCCAAGAAAGAACTGTTTAGTAGTGTACCAATATATAAAACATACGCAGTTTGTTCTGAATTTATAAAATAATGTTTACGATACATTAACGTTGAAATAAATGAGTATAATCTGAAATTAATTATTTTTAATATAGTGCATTCTTTTATTGAAGTATAATCTGAAATGAATTATTTTTAATATAGTGCATTCCTTTAATGCAAATAGAATATGAAATGAATTATTTTTAATATAGTCCAAACCTTTATTACACATATAATCTGAAATTATTATTTTTAATATAGTCCATTCCTTTATTACAAGTATAATCTGAAATTAATTATTTTTAATATAGTGATTAATTATTTTAATATAGTCCATTCCTTTATTACACTTATAATCTGAAATTAATTATTTTGAATATAGTCATTAATTATTTTTAATATAGTGCATTCCTTTAATGCAAGTAAAATATGAAATGAATTATTTCTAATATAGTCCAAACCTTTATTACACCTATAATCTGAAATTATTATTTTTAATATAGTCCATTCCTTTATTACAAGTATAATCTGAAATTAATTATTTTGAATATAGTCATTATTTATTTTTAATATAGTGCATTCCTTTAATGTAAGTAGAAAATGAAATGAATTATTTTTAATATAGTCCATACCTTTATTACATCTATAATCTGAAATTATTATTTTTAATACAGTCCATTCCTTAATTACACGTATAATCTAAAATTAATCATTTTAATATAGTCCATTCCTTTATTACAAAAATAATCTGAAATTAATTATTTTTAATATAGTCCGTTCCTTTACTACAAGTATAATCTTAAAATTATTATTTAAATATACTCCATTCATTATTAAATGTAAAATCTGAAATTAATTATTTTTAATATAGTCATTAATTATTTTTAATATAGTCCGTTCCTTTACTACAAGTATTATAGGAAATTATTTATTTTTAAAATACTCCATTCATTATTAAATGTATAATCTGAAATTAATTATTTTTAATATAGTCCGTTCCTTTACTACAAGTATAATCTTAAAATTATTATTTAAATATACTCCATTCATTGTTAAAAGTATAATCTGAAACTAATTATTTTTAATGTAGTCATTCATTATTTTTAATATAGTCCGTTCCTTTACTACAAGTATTATCGGAAATTATTTAATTTTAATATACTCCATTCATTATTAAAAGTGTAATCTGAAATTAATTATTTTTAATATAGTCCGTTACTTTACTACAAGTATAATCTTAAAATTAGTTATGTCTAATACAGTCTATTCCTTTATTACACGGTTGTTTAATTCCCTAACTTTGATACTTTCATATACTCTAGATGCCATTATTCATATTCTACTTTTCCTTTTCGATTAGGCGATGATGACAGTGAGCCTTTTCACCTTTAAACATCACATGAAATATTTGTCACCAAATACAAATTTGCAATAAATAATATACAACCCATTCTCGATGAACATACACTGAATGACAAGCACAAGTTTTTATAAAATAAAACATAGGTCATAGTTGAAAAAATATACGTTTATAATCAAAAATGTCTACATTCTCTCAACTTTCCCATTGAATCAAATTGATTTGACCTGTGTAAGCGTAATGAGTACAGTTTCTTAAAGTGAGATAAAAAGCAAATTAAGCCAGTTAAATCATCGCGTTCAATAATAAATACACCCTAACTTCTAATATCATCGAAGAAATTCATTCATTTTATTTCACAAAAGTAAATACTATAAAATTCAACGCTGTTTGGATTACTAAACTAAACATTAAGGAGTAAAGTGCATTAACATTTGTTTCAATTCGTTCATAGTCTAATTGCAGACTTTAAAACTGTCGCAGCTAAATGTTCGCAGTTGTGCATGTATGCAGTTCGCGTTAGCAATTTCGGCGTCTGATGAGCTCTCTGCTGTTTTTACAGCGTCGTTTCAAGCGAAACACAAACATAACTAACTTAACTAACTCGCAGCCTTATTCCGTGCCTTCGTGTTTATATCTTTTAAAAAATAAATGTTAACGCAGAAGTCTAAACGTAATTTTAATTATAAACACTAACTGTTATCTCAATACTTTACTTTTACTTTAATAGGTCAATAACTTTCTCATAGAAATTAAAATAATACATCCAATAAGCTGAAAATAATTATTTTACGAGTTTCGTTATACAACATACGTAAAAGACAAATCCCGAAGAAAAAAAATTAACATTTTAAAATATTAACAAATAATGCACGTCGTTTATTTTGCTTCACATGTACACGCTTGTGTAACTGAACTGGAAGAGCAATGAACGCGTAATTCCGTAGACAAAGCAATCTAGACGTCTGATGAGCTTCAACAAAGTTTTATAGCAAACAAAACCGGCAACCCCATAAGTGACTGACTACAACCCTTAAATTTATATGTAAGAGACGAAGACACATTGCATACGATTAATGTGAGGTCGAACAAATAATTGTAGTTTTGTAGGTTCAGTTCAAAATGTGTTAATGTTGGAGAAGCATGGTGTCCTCAAAAGTACTAAAAGATGACAGCCTCCAATGGAGTTGGCTTATTTAGTGGGTATTTAAAATCAATGTTGCAAGGAAATACAATCTACTAACAAATATGTAGTCAGATAAAATGTACGTAAATTTATTTTATAATATAATACCTTTTACTGCGGGAAAAACTTAAATTGTTTAATCTGCTCTGATTTCTAATATAATTAAATTTATTATATTGATGAATGTACTACCATTTAAAAATCATTTTTTTTATTAATGTTGATCTAGAAATTTACCCACCAATAATTCACAGAGATATATTTCTTATTATATATTAATAATTATAACACAGTCGCTGTTCTGATTTTAAATATTAAAAAGTGTTCAACATTAAAGCGTTTGTAATTTTGTATAATTAATTTTATATAAAATTATTTTTTTCCGAAGTGTACTATTTTTTTATATTTTTTATTTATAATTTTGATGTTTTTGTGAAGTGCCTTATGGAAGGGGAAAATTAACATAGTCTATTTATTATTAATATATATATATATATATATATATATATATATATATATATATATATATTTATATGTAAAAAAAGTTTATATTGTGCGGGATGGAAGGTATAATAATTCTTATTATAATTAGAACTTCATTAAACTCCAAGCTCTATATTCTGAGCTAATTTTAAAACTTTTTATACTATGTCAAATTGGATTTCAAATAATATTGTATAATAAATAATGTAAAACTCATTGCCAACAGCCAAACAGATAGAGGTTGTCACACAAAAAGAGTAAGAATAATAAGAAAATGTAGCTGCCAATGAAATTAACGTAATGATTTTGTTGTTTGAAACAATAAAAACATAGGAAGAGTCAAAATTGAGAACTTTATCCAACTTGCATTATCGGTCTACTTAAAGTTGTAGCAATCAGTAGAATAGATCTGCATTTTTGTTATCGACAGTCCACTCGCCGTCCCTCTTATCTTCCCTCTCTATATCTGTCTCTATCTAAGTACAGAGTACAACGGCTGGTTAGCCTACCTGTTCTACAACCCGTTGTCAGTCTACCTGTAATTACTCACCATGTTCTACATTCTTTCATAGCTCCGTTAGATATAATTTTTTTTTGTCTCAAAATTTACATCTCAGTTCTTAAATGATATGTTAATCTACAGTTTTGTGCGCTTTAGTTTTCTAAAATGTTAAATAAATTTTTATTTTCACGGCACAAGCTCACGTGAACTGCGACAGGATTTTCCAGGTATTCAGCTTTACAGATTTTATCATATCTTAAATTTTGTTAATGTTTTAAAATAATTTGTTAATTATCATGTATTCTTTAAAATATGTATTTCATGTTTTATTTAATATTCAATGTTCTTTTCTTGAAACTAAATAATTATAAAATTTTTCATTTCTTAAAACATACTTTCAAAAACCTTGAACAGGCACATTTTAAGTTTTGAGCAATTATGTGAAATAGGTGCAAACTAATGTTGAACATTAAATGATCAGAATATCTTATTGAACATGTCAAATATAAAATAACTAGAGAAATCTCTTCTAAAACAGAAAATTTCGTTTTACAAACTTTTGCAGATTTTGCAAGTCTTATACAAGCTTTGTTTTAAACAAAACTAAATATATATAAATAGATTTATAATCATCTAAGAAGCTTTTAATTATAATCTTAACGAATTTCTGTGATGCAATCAATTTTCTTTAATTTTGACAAATAACCAGATATTTTCTTTAATAAAGAACTTTAATGCTACAACATGTCTGATTTTGCACAGACGCTAAAAAACGTGTTTTTTGCTTCAGCTAATACGCTGGTTGGAGAAACCTAGCAATTCTTGCCTCACATTGCATAGACCAGCGAAAGATCTTAACATGTTTCTACCTGTTTGCAAAACACGTTTTGTTTAATATATCTTCAGAATTTCAAGTGCACAAAAGTGATATTTTAAAAAAAAAAAAAAAAAAACTGACTTTACAGAACTTTAACTAAACTCATATTGTACATGTGCCTAAATTGCTTCAGCGAATATGTGTTTCTTAAAGCTATCTTTTAGATGTAGACTTGTGTAGTTATTTGTATATTATATAACAAATCATTGGGTGGAGCCTGCATGCAAACTTTCGGTCCTAACAACCTCCAAGAGGTTATTTTCTAAATTAACATAATTGACGTCAATTTAAAAATTTCAATATCCAAAATTTATATATATTTTTTTTTTCTATAAACTTCTCATTTTATAATAAATTCTTGTATTTTAAAATATATAAACTTATTGGCCAATATAGCATTTAAGAAATTTATCAAACCAGTAATATTATGTAACTTTAGTCTAGTGATGAACCTGTTTACAATAGATATGAATTTTTCGTATTTAAAACATCAAACTCATTTATAAATCTTTACTTTGTTAAATTCTGTAACTGTTTTAAAAAACTATCATCTCATAAAGTCAAAGGGGGGGGGGGGAATAAATATCAGTATCTTTTCATCTTTTTTTATTTTAATTGTACATTAAGGGCGTATAATCTTTTTTTTTGGATTAATTATAATCCTGTTAATTGTTAAGCTGTGCTCATTGTCTTTTGTTAAATTTTGTAACTATAAAATATATAAACTAAAAGGGGGGATAAATTTTCAGAATCTATTGATTAATTTTTTTTATTAAATTATATTGTAACATCCTAATTCAAAATTACATCTGCAATATAAATTCATTCACTCGACTTCCACATATCCAACTTCCGTCGCTTGACAGATGCTGGCACCTGGCGGCCTTCTCCAAAACTAAGCATCGCATGACATCCAAGTGCAAAGTACAACGGCAGGCCAGCCTAGCTGTTCTAATACCCATTGCCAGTCTATCTGAAATAACTCACGATGTTCTACATTCTATTATAAGCTCCGTCAGACATATTTTTTTGTTCTCAAAATTACTTCTCAGTTTCTAAACGACATGTTAAGTTACAGTTTTGTGCGCTTTAGTTTTTTTTAAAAATGTTAAATAAATTATTATTTTTCACGGCACAAGCTCACGTGATCTGCGACAGGATTTTCCAGGTATTTCAAATTTACAGATTTTATCATATCTTAAATTTTGTTAATGTTTTAAAATAATTTGTTAATTATCATGTATTCTTTAAAATATGTATTTCATGTTTTATTTAATATTCAATGTTCTTTTTGAAACTGAATGATTATAAAAATTTTCTTTTCTTAAGACATACTTTACAAAACCTTGCAAAGGCACATTTTGAGTTTTGAACAATTATGTGAAATAGGTGCAAATTAATGTTGAACATTAAATGATCAGAATATCTTATTGAACATGTCAAATATAAAACAATTAGAGAAATCTATTCTAAATCAGAAAATTTCGTTTTACAGACTTTTGCAGATCTTTGCAAGTCTTATACAAGCCTTGTTTTACACAAAACTAAATATATATAAATGGATTTATAATCATCTAAGAAGCTTTTAATTACAATCTTAACGAATTTCTGTGATACAATCAATTTTCTTTAATTTTGACAAATAACCAGATATTTGCTTTAATAATGAACATTAATGCTACAACATGTCTGATTTTGCACAGACGCTAAAAAAACATGTTTTTTGCTATAGCTAATACGCTGGTAGGAGATACTCAGCAATTCTTGCCTCAGATTGCATAGACCAGCTAAAGATCTAAACATGTTTCGTCCTGTTGGCAAAACACGTTTTTCTTAATATACCTTCAGAGTTTCAAGTGCACAAAAGTGATGTTAAAAAAAAAACTGACTTTATAGAACTTTAATTAAACTCATATTGTACATGTGCCTAAATTGCTTCAGCGAATATTTTTTTTTTTTTTTTTTTTTTAAGCTATCTTTTAGATGTAGACTTGTGTAGTTATTTATAAAATATATAAAAAATTATTGGGTGGAGCCTGCATGCAAACTTTCGGTCCTAACAACCTCCAAGAGGTTATTTTCTAAATTAATATAATTGACGTCAATTTAAAAAATTTTAATATTCAAAATTTTCATTTCTTTTTTTTAAATAAACTTCTCATTTTATAATAAATTCTTTATCTAAAATATATATATATTTATTGGCCAATATAGCATTTAAGTAATTTATCAAATAAGTAATATTATGTAACTGTTTTTAAAAAACTATCATCTCATAAAGTCAAAGGGGGGGGGGGAATAAATATCAGTATCTTTTCATCTTTTTTTTATTTCGTAAGTTTTTACATTTAAGGGCGTATAATCTTTTTTTTTGGATTAATTATAATCCTGTTAATTGTTAAGCTGTGCTCATTGTCTTTTGTTAAATTTTGTAACTATAAAATATATAAACTAAAAGGGGGGGATATATTTTCAGAATCCATTGATTAATTTTTTTTATTAAATTATAATATTTTACATTAAGGGCGTATAACTTTTATTAATTACAATATTGTTAATCATAAGGTGTTTATGATGATTTGTCTCAGGATGTCTTTCTCAGTTGTAAATGATAAAATCTGAAACGTCGAAATTGCTTTTGTTTCAATAAACTTGAGCCTTGTTAATTACTAAATTTGTCTTTGTCTTTTTTATATTTTCTAAACATTGTTACCATTTTGGTTCCGCCTTTCTTAAATTTAAGTCCCCTGGTAACATGTTTCTGGTAGCAGAGCGTGGTTTGCTTTAAATTCTAGCTTGGTTAAATTAAATTATAGAGTGGTTAATTTTTAAATTCTGGAACCTTAGTTAATTTTCAAAATTTTGCATTGGAATCATCTAAATTTAAATTCAATATTTTTCTTTGTTAAACAAGGCTCAATTTTATGTTTTGCAGCTTTTTTCAAATACTGCACAACTATTGCTGATGAAATTTTTTTTTAAATATTTAAATCTATATAAACCTATTAGTCTCTTTTTTTAAAATTATTTTCATATAAACACTTTACACAAAAACTTCAAAACCAATTTTGATAAAATTTTTTTTTTTTATTATTTTCTCTGCTTAAATAAATTTTTTTTTATATTTACATACATTGCACACTCTCGTCATTCACTGAATTTGATCCAGACAGCGGGCTCATTCGGGAATTCCAAAAAAAATTTAAATAAATAATAAAACCCAAAAATAGTTAGAAACAAAAAAAACACAAAAAAAAATTCAAAATTTCCTTCAAAAAATTTTCTCGAGTTTTCTTTCGCTTGTCTGTATTAATTCATACTTACACACACACATATACACAACAATTACACAACATATAATTCTCGAGTCATTCTCTGGTCATTCTCTTCATTTTGTATCATCTTGATAGAAATTTTTTTTAAAATCACTTTGTTAATTTTTCTTTTATCAGCAATAGTTAAAATGGCAGTGGACTTGCTGAGGTTAGTAGACGCATTAAAGAACACTGAGCTCTCTTTCATTTTTTTTGTTTTGTCATGTTGAAAGAAAATTATTTTTATTTTTTTTTTTTTTATCATCATGAATAATACGCGAAACGGCGGTGGACTGGTTGATGCAGATGGTGCTACTTGCTTGTTAATTAAAATGTTGAACACTGATTGAATAATATACCTTGTGTAGTAAAATTTTTTTTCTTCCAAATTATAGGGGCCCAGTTTGTATGTAGGACAACATGGTTGGCCTGTTTGTCTTTTCTTAAATTATTTGTTTGTCTTTTTATTAGCAGGTCAACATGTTGGTTCCTTATTTAGTTTGTTTAGGGTTGAGAAAACCGGAGTTTGTTTTTTTTGTCATGGGTCACCTTTTTATATACATATTTACTCTTTTGCTACACCTTTTTTTTTACACTTCTTTCTTTTGTACATCTTTTTTTTGAACACTTAAAATTTTGATGAAATTTTTTTTTACATAATTTTTTTTGATTAATTTAAATTCCTTTTTTTTGGGGGGGCACATGATTACACCTACAATTAAGACCTTAAGTCAACTACATGCCCTGCTTTGCGCAGCAGAAAACAATTTTGACTCACCAATGTTTCATACTGCTTCTTTGTTTATTTTTAAAATGGATTATTTGTTTAGATCTTTCAAAATTCTTTTTTCTCACGGAAATTGTTAAGAGCCGTGAATAGTTTAAATTTCTCTTCGTATGGGAGAAGGGGAATTTAAAAATAACGACGCTGAGCATGATCTGACCTTAAAGGCTTCAGGAGTTTTTCTTTTATTTTTATTTATTTTTGGTAATTAAATGTAAGGGTCGGTTCAGAGGATTAAAATTGCTCCTCCCGCTTGTGAGCTTCCTCTGAGTCCGACCTTTCCTGAAGACCCAAGTGCTATGCACTTTCCCTCCCCAGTCCCCGGAGTGGTCACCTCCTCTTGGTGTCCCGAGGTGCCACTCCACCCCTTTCCCCACGTACCTTAGTGTACAAAGTCAGTTCATGCACAGCAATGTCGACTTTTGCGTCATCCTTCAGCTCTTTCTGTCCTGGGCCTATCCCAATTATAGGTGGGAAGAGCTGAGACGCTGTAGAAATTTCAAAATTTAATAAGTAAGTGCCGAAGGAGGCTACACCCTAGAGTGGTGACTATAAAAGCATTATGAAGCGTTGTTTCTATCAGGTGCCCCTGACTTCAAAATTTTGTGGGAGGCTCTTCTGGCCCTTGTCCCTTTTTTCAAAATTTTGTGGGAGCCCCTTCTGGCCCCCTTTCTGACTCCACCCCAACTCCGTCTTTCGGGGGGGGGGGGAGAGCTGTAGCAATCAGTAGAATAGATCTGCATTTTTGTTATCGACAGTCCACTCGCCGTCCCTCTTATCTTCCCTCTCTATATCTGTCTCTATCTAAGTACAGAGTACAACGGCTGGTTAGCCTACCTGTTCTACAACCCGTTGTCAGTCTACCTGTAATTACTCACCATGTTCTACATTCTTTCATAGCTCCGTTAGATATAATTTTTTTTTGTCTCAAAATTTACATCTCAGTTCTTAAATGATATGTTAATCTACAGTTTTGTGCGCTTTAGTTTTCTAAAATGTTAAATAAATTTTTATTTTCACGGCACAAGCTCACGTGAACTGCGACAGGATTTTCCAGGTATTCAGCTTTACAGATTTTATCATATCTTAAATTTTGTTAATGTTTTAAAATAATTTGTTAATTATCATGTATTCTTTAAAATATGTATTTCATGTTTTATTTAATATTCAATGTTCTTTTCTTGAAACTAAATAATTATAAAATTTTTCATTTCTTAAAACATACTTTCAAAAACATTGAACAGGCACATTTTAAGTTTTGAGCAATTATGTGAAATAGGTGCAAACTAATGTTGAACATTAAATGATCAGAATATCTTATTGAACATGTCAAATATAAAATAACTAGAGAAATCTCTTCTAAAACAGAAAATTTCGTTTTACAAACTTTTGCAGATTTTGCAAGTCTTATACAAGCTTTGTTTTAAACAAAACTAAATATATATAAATAGATTTATAATCATCTAAGAAGCTTTTAATTATAATCTTAACGAATTTCTGTGATGCAATCAATTTTCTTTAATTTTGACAAATAACCAGATATTTTCTTTAATAAAGAACTTTAATGCTACAACATGTCTGATTTTGCACAGACGCTAAAAAACGTGTTTTTTGCTTCAGCTAATACGCTGGTTGGAGAAACCTAGCAATTCTTGCCTCACATTGCATAGACCAGCGAAAGATCTTAACATGTTTCTACCTGTTTGCAAAACACGTTTTGTTTAATATATCTTCAGAATTTCAAGTGCACAAAAGTGATATTTATTTAAAAAAAAAAAAAAAAACTGACTTTACAGAACTTTAACTAAACTCATATTGTACATGTGCCTAAATTGCTTCAGCGAATATGTGTTTCTTAAAGCTATCTTTTAGATGTAGACTTGTGTAGTTATTTGTAAATTATATAACAAATCATTGGGTGGAGCCTGCATGCAAACTTTCGGTCCTAACAACCTCCAAGAGGTTATTTTCTAAATTAACATAATTGACGTCAATTTAAAAATTTCAATATCCAAAATTTATATATGTTTTTTTTTTTTCTATAAACTTCTCATTTTATAATAAATTCTTGTATTTTAAAATATATAAACTTATTGGCCAATATAGCATTTAAGAAATTTATCAAACCAGTAATATTATGTAACTTTAGTCTAGTGATGAACCTGTTTACAATAGATATGAATTTTTCGTATTTAAAACATCAAACTCATTTATAAATCTTTACTTTGTTAAATTCTGTAACTGTTTTAAAAAACTATCATCTCATAAAGTAAAAAAGGGGGGAAATAAATATCAGTATCTTTTCATCTTTTTTTATTCTAATTTTGCATTAAGGGCGTATAATCTTTTTTTTTTGGATTAATTATAATCCTGTTAATTATTAAGCTGTGCTCATTCTCTTTTTGTTAAATTTTGTAACTATAATTATATATAAACTAAAAGGGGGGATAAATTTTCAGAATCTATTGATTAATTTTTTTTTTATTTAAATTATTATATGTTACATTAAGGGCGTATAACTTTTATTAGTTATAATATTGTTAATCATAAGCTGTTTATGATGATTTGTCTCAGGATGTCTTTCTAAGTTGTAAATGATAAAATCTGAACCGTCGAAATTTCTTTTGTTTAAATAAATTTGAGCCTTGTTAATTACTAAATTTGTCTTTGTCTTTTTTTACTTTTCTTTTTCAAACATTGTTACCATTTTGGTTCCGCCTTTTCTTAAATTTAAGTCCCCTGGTAACAAAGTTTAAGCTTAATTAAACAGATATGTCCTAATTTTCGAAATTAGTTAAGAATTAATGAATAATACTTACACAGAGGGTTTTCTTTTTTTAAATTGCCCATCTTTGAACAAATCTTTGCTCTGCAGCCGTTAAAGATACAAAATAGTTTCAATTAGTAACTTGCCTTACATTTATTAAAACTGAAATTACAGATTACAACTGACAAAATAGTTCCCTTTAATTTCAAAATGGCGGATTTCAAATTTGTTTAAATGGTTACATATATGTTTTATGAGATACAGGCCGATTTAAATCAAACAAACAGTTTCAAAGAACATATTTTCGGATATGATTTGTTTGGCGGCTGTCTATCTGTCTGTGTATTTAGAGAAACATAAAACAAACAAAACATAATATATTTTCGAAATTAATTTATATATCATTTCCAAATTTCGTGTATTTACTTAGTTTTTTTTTTAATGTTAACATGTGCAGAAAACATTCTAAGTTTGTACGAAAATGGAGGCTATTTTAAATATTTCACCAGGAATTTTTCAAAATTGGTTAACTTAACAAAACACAAAAACACGATATCTTTATTTTTATTAAAAATAGAAGGATGACCGAGTCATAATTGGTTCATAATTTTTAAAAATTTAAAGATTGTAAATGTTTGTCAAAAATTTTTTGAGCTCATATTTCCAAACATTTACTTAATAGCACTGAATAATCTGGGGAGTTGTAATCAATTACGAAAACAAATCTTCTAACGATAGCTTGGTTATATTGATTGTTACAATATAAATAAAATGTAACATTATATTTATTTTTAAGAAAGAGTAAAATAGTATTTGAAATTTTTCGTTTGTTTTTTCAGTTAGATATTTTTTTCTCTCTATTTTTTACATTTTAGATAAAATGTCTAATGGGACACCATTTTATATGGCTTCATGCAGAATTAGAATGCTTTGTAAACACGTTAAAAAATATCATCTAATCCGGTGTACAAAATTCAGACTCAATTTCTAAATTTGATTCGTAAATATAGTCTTTTTAGAGAAATACACAGACGGACAGACAGAAGCTAAAAAGTCTCTTCAATATATATATATATATATATATATATATATATATTCCTATATTCTATAGATATTTTAATTTATTGTGGACCCGTATCGTTAAAAAGATGACACTACACAAACCAAAATATAATAAAATAATAAATTTGTTATGAAAATGAATTTTTTGTGTATTTTATTTCCATCAAAGGAAGTAAGGAGTCTTCTTAATTAAAAGTATTTTTAAGGTTTTTATAAATAACAACGGTAGCCCATTTAAAATCACAAATTATCTAAAACCCTTTATAGCCTTCTTAAAAACTTGAAGACAAAGAGTTTCATCAAAATTAATAAATATGAAATTATTATTCGATAACATCTGCTTGTTTCTGAATTGCATAGAAAATTATAGTATTATCTGATAATTGTTTGAAAAATTATATGACAGTGGAATGTTTGATTTTTCATCACTTTCCGTACCTTTCATGTCTTGTTACTAACAATAAAATGACTGCCATCTTGGCATGAGTGACATAAGCTAGGCATAACTATTATATGAAATTATATCAAATTTCGTTGAGTACTGTTCAAACATTAACTACACGCATAAATAGACAACCGAATGTGTGCTACCGATATTTTAATTTTGTTGTGTTTACAATTTTAAAAATAAGAAAACGTTTTCAATTTTATATTGTTTTCATTGGTCCAAATTCTTACATCAGTTAACTTGTAAGAAACTATGGTAGGATATGTGACATTGCTCTCATTAAACAAGTCAATATGATTAAACATATGTTGGTTATAAAGGAGAGTTAATCCAAAGTTTGTAATTGTGTGAATACGACATAAGCCTCACAGTTTCAAAAAAATTTAGATTACAGAAAGTGCTATCACCTTATGGTACCGCTTTTTATATTTGTAGATAATATTAAATATTTAGCAAAAATTGTATAACGTTTCTTTCTGACTTTGGTGTAAGGCCTACTCATTAGGAAAGGTTCAACGGAAGTCTTAAGGTTTGACGTTTTTGTGGACCATGAAAGACAAATATTTTAGTGTATGATATAATAATGAGAAACTGGCAAATTCGTTTTTTTTGTGTGTGTGAGTGTGTGTGGGTGTGTGTGTATGTGTGTGTGTGTGTGTGTGTGTGTGTGTGTGTGTGTGTGTGTGTGTGTGTGTGTGTGTGTGTGTGTGTGTGTGTGTGTGTGTGTGTGCTTAAAATAACTTTAATGGTTGAACCTATAGTCTTTTACTTTAAAATTACAAATGCCCCTTCAATAATTTGCTTACGCAACTTAGTGTACTGCTCTGTGGTGACCCCTACAATAAACCTATTCATCGGTAAAAAAAAGAAAAAAATGTTAGATAATTGTTCTGGACCTAATTTTTTAAAATTAATTTATTTACGGATGTCATTCATAAATTTTAGCAAAAACGATTTTTCTAAAAAAATTTATTTTGAACTTTTGATAACCAACTTCAAAGAGCAGTATATTATTTTGGCTCATTCCTCCGATTAAGTTCTATTCTATTGGAAGATAGGATTGTGTTCTATCTACTCTTAAGTCCTACAACTATAACGAGGTGAATTTACAACAATTAATTGTAGTTTTTTCTTGTCTATTAACCTTTACCTTTCTCAGGATGTGGTTGTAATAACTATCACATCTTTAACAATTCGTTGTATGGGAATCCACAATTGAAACGTCTGTCATATGAACAGACGTTCATAGTTCCGTTTGAATATCATAGACGGAAAAAATAATTTTTGAAATATATATTCATATTTCATACATAATTAAGTATTTCAGATATGCAGGTATTATACTACTATTTATTTCAAAATATTTTACCTAATCTATCTCAGACTAATACTTGGAGATCGCCAAAACTTTACCGCAGTGAGATGAAAATAAAAGTAAATCAACATAATAACACTACTTAATCAATAACATTATAAAATTTCTAACTTCTTTTTCTATAAAACAAATATAATATATTATATAGGGGCTTTTGAAAACAACTATTGGTCTATTATTATCTATTTATTAAATCAAATCACCTAGACAACCATTATTGCGTTTCATAGAAAGAACATATTCTCAAATAGTATCTTATATTAAATTTGTAGACTTTCTTATATATTTCTCTCAGGAGCTCACCTATAGTGAATACGGTCTTGGCAATCCTGAAGGATCCTAACTGGACCTACATTCGGTTTTTATGTAGTCTTGCATTAGATCCCCCCTCTTTCATCTTTCCTCTCAGGTGTAACTTGACCAAATCTATTATTTTTCAACCCTGACACTATTAGAGTACTCGAGGGCAAGGAGTCTTTATAATATGTTTCTTTTTTAGAAAATTAATGATGATCGTAGAAAACATTTTTGCCTTTACACGACAATTTTTTTATAAATTCATGGTTTACTAGGTTTTGGTTGTTTGTTTCTGTTTTTGTGTGCGTGAGAGTATTTATGATTAATATTATTGAAGTAACAGTTGGTTTTTTCAGATACATTAAATGCTTTTAGGTTATTGAAGTTAACTGGATGATTTATAGTTTTAAACCTTACTTTTCAAAATGGGGTTTAAAATATGTTGAAACTAAATACAGTATTTAAATTTAGTTGTGAATAACTTTGTTGTAATTCTACATGAATCAAGAAATGTAGTTGATGTAAATTTGTTGTTTACTACAAATTTTCTAGTAATTTGTTGTTGTATATTTTCTACATGAATCAAGAAACTTTTTAAACTACATAGTTTGTTTCTAATATATTCATCATTTAAATAATTAATCGATAAATGTTTTCTTAAATTAAGCGAACGTACAAAATACTATTAGTCTCTTTTAAAAAAAAAATGGTCAAGTTTTTAAATGGTGCAATTCACTCACAGAATTTGTATAAAATTATGAACGCAGGTTTAATTTCTCAAGTTTGTTACTGTTTATCACCACTTAATTTTTAGATACAATTCCGAGAATATCTTAAACAAACACACCTCTTATTGGGATAACTCAATCTTTGCCCTTGATTGTTGTTTGTGGTAATCATTTTATGTAGATGTGCAACTCGCTTCGCATATTTTACTTAGTGCTATAGCCTATATTACTTATTCCCCATAACATTCATCAACATAGAAGTTTTATTCAAATTTAGGTACACAAAATCATACTTCAATTGACGATTTGAAAAAAACCAAATTTCACCAGCAAAATTTTCAATTGGAAGGAGAGGTTACTTGAAGGAGGTCGCCTCAAAATTGCACAATAAGTTGCGTGAGGATTTTTTGAAGGAGATATGGCTACTAAATTGGATCACAAAATGATTACAGGCTTTAGTTTCAGAATATTGAAAAATTGAGCCAATTAAAAATGTTGAAAAGAAATTTGTCAATTTATAGTAATTTGTAAGGTTATAGAACTTTCACTACGAGTTGTTATTGCAATATAAAATATATTGTAACTTGGTTAATACAAAATTATATGGAATCAAGCCAGGAACAAATCTAGTATTCCACTATCATACAATTTTAGAAAACTATAAAAAGCATAAACTAATAAATAAAGATATTTTAATCATTGTTTATTACGTTTCAATAGTAGAAATGATGACGGTTAGAAGTTTTTAATGTCGGGTATCTTCAAAACCACTATCGTTACTAAAGGATAAACGGTCGCCATTTTAAATTTATGTGATAAAGTTTTGATTCTTCGTATACTGGTAAACCGCTGCATAAAAATGTGTGTACCAAATTTCGACTAAAAGTCTTAATCATTTCAAAAGTTATAATTTTGTTTAAAACACAAAATTCGTGTGATGTAATGTCATTGTGAACATGAATACCCTGAGGAAGCCACCTGTGCATCACGTAGCGAACACGACTGTTATCGGTTCAACGGTAATTTTTTTTTTAATGCAATTTGTTCATTTCTTATGCAGCTATATTTCAATGTCCTAATACACTTCTTATACTTCTAACTATTTGGCAGTTGTCAATGAGTTTTACATAATTTAAATGGAAATCTTCTTTGTGTAACATAATTTGATTTCGAATTTAATTTAAAATCCAATTCGAAGTAATAAAAAAGTTTTCAAATTAATGAATAATGTAGAGTTCCTTGGAGTTTAATAAAGTTCTAATTATAATAATAATAATTTCAGCCCATTCTATAAAACCACTTCATTCCGTACAATTCAAACTTTTCCTCAAATCAATTCTTACTTCGGTAATTATACGAATTTACAGCGTCTTTAACATTTGAAATTTAAAAAATCGATTTATATGTTTAGAGCAGGTCTTGTAAAAATGATGACAAATTACAGTTATGGGTGGGATGGTGGACATTTTCAATCTTGGACGTTACCGGTTTTTTTTGGAACTTTACAAAAACTCAAATCTATCTATGATATCATCAAATGTTATTTCAATTAAATTACGATTTTTCTCAAATGTAATTTTGATTAAATCACGAATTTGTAGAAATTTTGCTCAATTGTGACTTCTAAGGACCCGAAAATTCCTCCTCGACAGTCATTTATAAAATAACAAACATAATTTAGATTTTATAAGATACGTAATTTCTCAAAATTGGCTCCTTTTTTGTCAATATTTTAGTGACCCAAACCTTGAGTATATAATTGTAAGTAAAAACATATTTTACCAATTATTCTAATAAAGTTCAAGAATTATTTGCAAAACAACAAATGAACATTGACCGTTGTCAAGAAAATCTTGATTTTATGCTGAGAACGCGTTTGTGACGGAAGCAAAGTTTAATCCCTATTTGATTAATACTGTGTCCAAATATATTCTCTATTAAGACTAAATGAAACAAAGATCTCAATTAAAAATGTATAGGTCGTCTTTATTGGCAAATTATTTTCTAAAAATATTTTTGTTTATGGAACTTCTGGTAAAAGAAATTCTTAACAAGTTACATAAAAATACTATATAACTTACTAGGTCAAAAGCTAATTTTCAATTAAAAGTCATAAAGTTAAATAATATACAAATACTAGTTTTAATTGTGTTAAAAAAAAAAAAATAAAAAAAAAAAAAAAAAAAAAAAACGCATACATTTAATTCAAAAACTTTCATCGTGATTTTTACATCTCATTTAGATTGTTAAATCAGATTTTTAAACAACAACGATTTTTAATTAAAGACAATTATTGTTTAAAAGCAGGCTAAAAATTATGATTTTGACTAAAAAGACTTGTCTAAGCCTTGTGTAAAAGTTGTCAAAACCAACAAACAATGCAATAGCTAGAACAGAGAATTAGTAATTGTTTTGAAATTAACAGCTTCGCCTTTTTCCTGAGGTTGTTCTATTTTTCTTTTCAAAAGACAAACGTTTATCCGTACGTTTTAAATAAGGTAAATATTGTTATCTAATTCCGGCTGCGCTATATTTCTAATCACTCTTTCTTTATAATAGTTAAGAATATTTAAATAAAAGTGTTTAACTAACTTTATTAGATATTTCTTACGTAATTTCATCAGTATTATACAACTCGAGCCAAAATTATTCTAAGATGGAACATTTAAATGCATCACACGTTCATAATTGAGCATTGTAAGGACTATTAAATCCTCTCGGGAGATCTGGATCGGATTCATTTCGTGGTCCATACTCTATTTACATACCTCTAATACCTATATACCAAAAATATATATGCAGTAATATGTAATAATATGTATACAGTATGTCGCTATAACAATCCTTTTAATTAAAATATAGCTACGGTCCTTTCATATGGAAGAGACATCACCAGGTTATGCAGATTGCCACAAATATAAAACTACATATAACAAATACACGAACACTCTAACATATTACATAAAATAAAAAGAGTTATTATGTGGACCATTTTAGTCACAAAGTTACCACAGAAACATTGATGATATAATGCGTTTGTTTTAATGGTAATAAAAGAGAGCTAAAGCACTCCAACAGCTTTCTCAATAATATCCTTCCATTAATTTTAAAAAAACTGAGGCAAAACATAATAATGACTACTTAGGTATCACCACCGTGAAAAAATAAGAAACACTAATTCAAGATTTACAGAAAACCTACATAAACAGACCACACCATCAGTCATAATTTAATAACTTACAATAGTTTTGTCTATAGAGCACTAACAAATCTATGGGGTAAACTGAATTTATCAACGAAGTAAATTTAGTTAAGCATACCGTCGTTACCAGTGGTTACAATCCTTCTATTGTTGACAAATACATCCAAAAGCAAAAAAAGAAAAAGAAAAATTAAATAAACAACTTGCACCATCTAAGGCTTTAGAAAGGATATATATATATATATATATATATATATATATATATATATATATATATATATATATAACCATAAAATACAATAACCAACATGGACATCCAATAAATAATATTTTTCACAAACAAGGATGCTCTATAGCATACCGTAGGCCTACTAAAAAATAACAAACCTCCAAAATATGATAAACGGAAAGAAGTTCAGAGCCATTACAAATGATTTTAAAAAGGATTATACCAACTCTATTATCAATTGCAATAAATCATATATAGGTCAGTCGGGATGAAGTTTAAATAAAGATTCAAAGAACACCTACTAAACCAGAAAAAACCAAATGGTTTAATAAAACATCATGAATGCAAAAAAGGACATTACTAAATATTTTGGTAGAGTTTCAAATTTATTCCCTCAATAAACAAAATCCTGACATCCTACTAAACCAAAAATTTAACTTTTTTTCCAACGCAATCTACGACACTCAATTCACTGATTGTCAACCATACAGTAGGATCCAAGATATTATTGAAACATTGTGACAAAATTGTCCACTTAATAATCTGTTTTATAATATGTAATATGTGCGAGTGTTAGTATATTTGTTATATATTATGTAGTTTTATGTTTGTGGCAATCTGCATAACCTGATGATGTCTTTTGCAGATGGAACGGCGGTAGCTACATTTCAATAGACACACTATATAAAGGTAAATTATACTCAATATATTAAGAATCAAATAATCCAGAGGTTTGTAAATAAAATAAATATATAAGTAAATGGGAAACTTAAATTTCTATATAATTCCCAACATTATATCTCTCATGCAAGTTTTAATTTTCAAAGTGAAAGTACTTTCCGTTATTTTAAAGGATCAGATTTTGACCTCTCTCCTCACCGGTTAGGCTGTGTACTATAATATAAGGTGTTTCAAAAAATCGTTCCAAAACTTCAGGATTTAATTGCTCACATGAAAACCAATGAATAAGTTTACATAAACATATTTCCTAAAATGCTTAGTTTTCAATCTAGTCGCAATTTTCTGTTTTTAAACAAAGTTCATGTCTTGTCTTTTTAACCGTAAATGATATAAAAATGTTTTAGATATAAAAAAAAATGTTGTAACTTAATTTGTGAATAATATATTATTTAAGTAAAAAAAAATATGTAAATTTAGATAATTTTCATTCTAAAAAAATAAATTTGTATATAAAAAAAATACATTATAGTTAAGAAAATTATACCTATTTTGAAAAATTCACCAAAAATAGTAATACTATTAAAACCCAACTTGTAATATATATTTTTTTACAGAAAGGTAATAACAGTTTTATATACAAATCTCAGAGTTAGTATGTCAGTCATAAAAAAAGTGGAGTAACCGACGGCAAAATGCCATATATAAATAACATAAAAAAAAAATCTAATTTGTTTCTAGATATAGGCCTACACAAAGTTTGTATTATAGTTGCAAATATAAGTGTGTTTAAAAAAAAATCCTTTTAGAAACTTTTATAAGAAAAAAATAATTTTTATGGAAAAAAAGTATAAAATAGATAAAATTAAGTCTATTTTGAAAAATTTACCAACCAAAAAAATTTGCATAGGACGAGTTTTAGTAGGCAAGTTTTAGTCACTTATTTATTTTATTTTTTTCAAAGATCCGTTAGTACCATTAATTGTTTTGTTTATGTCAAAATTACCCCTAATGAGAGACGTTGAGAAATGTTCCAAGAGTAACTCATTACCCGAGTCTTCACATCATTACTCTTTTTCTAGATAATTACCTCAACTATCTTCGCTGACTTTACATTAATTTTCACAGTCATTATTAATAAAGCTAAAGTTCACTTAAGCATAAATTTCCTTAACACTCTTAAAGCCTAACTTTTAACCGGCATTATTTCATCCTAAAAACTTTACAAATACATAGAATAACAAATCAATTTTCCAAAGTTGATTATAGAGTACTTAAATTTTGTTTCTGATGTATTTAAGTTATAAAAATTGTCCTTAGTAGTGTTGTTTTATTAACAATGGCTTCAGAAGTTAATAAAATAAATTATATATTTGTTATAATCATTCAAATATTATAACTATTCTCATTGTTATTTTTTTAGTACTTTCTCTAATATAAAATGGAGAAAGTTATGTCGAATTCTCTCTGAATATAACGGTTTTAGATTCACTGAGTCCGAAATGTTGTTTTGGAATGCTGTCTACCTGTCACCTGCGTAGTCTCTAAAGCCAAAACTCGTGAATAAATCAAATTTAATGAAATTTAATATTTGACATATTTGATAAGAATCTGCGATGAGGTTTTTATATAATACGCAATTTTTCAAAAATCACCTCTACCGATTTCGTTCAAATTTTAATGAAAATAATAACTCAAGTATAAAATCGGTAGTAAAAAAATATTAGGATACCAGAATATTTGGTAAAAACACAAAATTAACCTTATTATCCGCCTTTAAAGCTCAATTTTAATTAAATACCATTTACGGCACAAGAGAACCAAGTTAATGCCTGGCTTATATATATTATACCTGCATTTTGTTTCAAAAGACGTTGTCCATGGTTCATTTGACTGACAACTACCGAATTAACATTTTTTGAGACAAATAGTTTTAGTTAATTTTAACATTGAATAAGTTTGTGCAATGTTTTTGGGCGGTATATTTTTAATATGCTTTTGTAAAAAAACAGCCTACTTTAATATAATGGTATAATATTTATGAACACTTATGTTTATTATACAAGGCACTATTTAGTAGTTTAGTTTGAAACATTCTAAATGTGTAAATATAGGTCTAATAATTAAATAAATGTACCTCGTATTTAACAGGTCAGAAATGGAATACAATAACTACGGATGCAAACATATTTTCTTTTAAAAAATAAATAAAAAAAAGAATGTTATACTAAATTTATGTTCATCTTTTAGTAAAATCATAAAAATATAAATGAGCAAAATATAATACAGTAATACAAAACGAAAGCAATAAGAAACATTTCCTCTCTTCTTCTACTTCCCTTTTAATACAATTGGTAATAAATATCTGGGTTTTTTATTTCTTCACGTGGTTCATTTATGGTATGCCCTAACTGACTCGATACTTACATGCATCTGTAAATCAGCTAGACTACAATGAAAAAAAGACAATATTAATGAAAACACCATGTAAATCAGTCGAGCAATTTGGGCTGTACATTTGACAAAACAAAATCCAGTCGTCCTTCTATTAATTACTATTGGTATTTGTGCTGTTTGATTGCCAAGATTTTTTAACAGCTGAAATATAACTTGTAACCATACAAAACCTACTGGGGTTTACTAAGGGACTTGGCTGGATCTACACTTTACCTCATATAGTTTTGGGTTAAATCTCTCTATTTCATCTGTCTTATTAGGTAGTTGGTATCTTGACTAACTTTTGATCTCTTCCGATTCTGAAGCTATTAAAGTATTCCAGGGCTAAGGGTCTTTATTTCATGTTCTTTTTTTATAATGAACAAAAGATATTTTGATTTAACAATAAGAAAAAGATTAAAAAATAATAATTCAAAAGCCTCATCTAAAAACTTTAATTGTATGCAAGTATTGATGTGTTCACTACTTTTTCAAATAACTTGTGGTAATACTCAAACTTAACAATTCGAGTAGGTTATCGTGTCAGATATCTTCTACGTTTGTGTCAGCATCTTCACTCTGCCATATTTACATCGCTACGTGTTGTTTGAAAGAATTCTGGCTGTATTCATGAAGAGTCTCGTTAATTCTCCATCCTAGCTTTACCTACAACTCTCTATAAAAATATAAAAAATCACTTTTGTCCGCCTTAAAATACTTTATTACTAATATATAAATTGCTCGTTATTCCATTTAGATTTCAAAATCGATATCAAATTAATTGTAATCGTCCATTGTAGTATTTCTGGTTCTAATCCCGAATCCGTTATAAAACTGAATGATATATTGGTTGTTTATCCTCAAATCTACGTAAATCGTTGCCCACTGAAGTGATGCAATGAAGATAACTACTTTCACAAATTACTCTTATTTGTGACCATTTTTAAAGAATAATTCTTAAAAACGATTTTATCTATAGCGTGTAAAAAAATATAAAAACTAAATCTGTCGATATTCGTGGCTTTGTGTGGATATCCATAATATGCCCACACGATTTGTATTATTTAGTGAGCCTCAAAGTAGAGTATTATATAATTAATGTTTGATTTTAACGTTAAGAAGCTAGATTGATAAATTACAGGAAATTTTGGAGAGAATTAAATCTAGTATTTTTTTTTCACCATTATCATATTATAATTGGTAATACAGAAAAGGGAAAGTTTACGGGCATAAGTATCTACAAAAATCTCAAAACCCAACCCCTCCTTCCAACTACACTACCTGTCACAATAACTTTGTGTTAAGTTTTATATTAGGAAATAAATAAGAAGTAAATAATGTTTAAAACATAATTATTCCACTACAATTAACCTAAACGTTAAATATTTTTAAGTAGTTAAATTAAAATCTGTAAAAAAGTAAAATTAATGAGGAATAGGATGACTATTTTTCTTGCTTAGTAAAAGTAAACGTTGGTATTTAATCATTCCTTTAATGAGAGAGGGAGAGAAATGGACCAAGATAAAATGGACAAGGGTTACTCATTAAGGGAATTAGCAGGCTGTCTGTTCAGTCACCTTGGCCGTTCTGACTGAGATACGGTCATTAATAATGTTAAAGGGGATCGACATCATGTACTGCAATGTCTGATCTCTTGAATACAACCAGTTTGTATTGGTGTCTTTAAGTAAATAACTGATGATTAAATTAAATTCTTTAAAACTAGAAAATGACTATTACAGTCGTCATTTGATTAGTGAAATCTACTGAAAACCTCAACTTATATTTTGTATTATTTACGTACAGCACATGCTAGCATAGTAGCCTATTTCCTGTTTTGTAAAGTTTGCAGACGATATTATTATTATTTTTCACCTTATTGGTTTTTGTTTAACGTGTGTATTCTACAGGTAACGGCTGAATAGATTTTAATGCTGGTTTCTTTAATATTTTTCTTGTTATTTTTTTCTAGAAAGCACAATTTATTATTTTTTTATTTAAAATTCCTGTCAAGTAAAAGAGACATATAAAATATTCATACAAATATTGTTAGAGAGCAAAATATTTTATTTTTATTTTGTGTTTGCGCGGGCGAATGCGTGTGCGTGCGTGTGCGTTCATGTGTTGTTAAACTCTGATGATGGTCAAATATTTGTTAAAACATCTTTCCTTTATTGATAGTATGCCAACATGTTGGAAAATGTGTAGGATAAATGCTTAGTCGTTTGGAAAGAAGTATATTTGTAAGATGCCATTTTTTATTTATTCTTATTTCAAGAGTAGGATATATAGGATATAATCTATAATAATTATAGAACTCACCAAAGCACCAGTTTTAGCGTTATGGCAGTGAATAGAGCCTGTACCATTTAATTTTTAAATATGTGTTTTATATTTACCTAGACAGGAAAACCACTTTATAATTTGGAACTATCGACGATTTTTTTATTTCATTATTTTTATAAATTTTCCGGATTCTTTTAACTGAATAAAGCCTTATCCACTGCCTTAAACAATAAAATGTACCATTGGATGTGAAATTTCTCTGGCCATTTTTCACAATTTGTGTGTAGCTCACAAATGATCAAAAAATCGTGCTCATTAGCACTATAAAAAGTATTTACTGAAAACAATTAAAATCAAATTTTGATTAAATTATAAATTTTACAACACAAATAATTTTGAAAGCCAATATTTGTACACTTTATTTAAAAGATTTATAGATTAAATCGATATCAAATGAGTCTTCGTGTACATAAAAGAAGTTATTTAAAAAAATAAAATTTTTAATTAACCCTGAAAATAAATGGGAAAATGTGTAATCGATTATTTGAATTATTAAATGATTACATATAAATTCATTATATTTTACAAAATTAGAATATTGGGTAAATCGTTTAATGGTTTAACCGAACACTATAATCGATTGAAGCTTTCAAGAGGAATTTGTGAATAAAGCTATGATTACGGTCAATGAATAATTGAATCAAAAACTTTAATTGATTTAAACTATTGTGGTTTTACAAAATGTAATGCGTTAAAAGTACCTCATGTACCTTGAAGTATTTATATTCGGTATTTATATTTTACACTCGATTTGTTAAATTGTTTCTGAGAAATTGTGGTTCCTTAATTAATTGTTTGTTGTCCCTAAAAGTAAAATGGGCTATAATTAAATACATTTATTTGTGGTTTATATTTTGTTTTCTCTTAATGTGTTAACAAAATTTTGAAACCTTTATGTAATGGTAGGTTTGAATAAGTAATGTAGAATCTAAATTAATCATCGCAGATTAGAACATAAAATAAAATCACACACAAATAATCGTTCTCGAAATACTAAAATTTACGCTTGCTACAGAGAAAGTTGGACAAAATATCGATCGGTAGAGCGTAAAAGTATTTAAAACAAACATTTTATTATTACAACCAACTATCCAGAGAGAAAAACAAAATCTAAAGTAAATCTATTAATCAATTACTCTTGACATGCAGATCAACAGCTTCTAACTACAAGAAGGCTGTCTAGGAGTGGAAGAGTATTAAATTTTTAGCCTAACGTAGCCTGTCTTTTTGTACATTATTATTATTACTTGAATTCAATATGAAAACAAATTTTAAAAGATTGTATTCTTATTACTTTATAGGAAAAATGTATACAACGATTCTAGAGATTAGAGCTCACAAAATTGTTTTTAAAACATAAAATTTGCATCCACAAAACCAAAATAAGGCTCACAAATATGTATAAAATTTTGTACTAATGTACCATTAGTATAAAGATGTATTTCTTAATGTTGTGCTCTAAGAGTGTATTCTAGATCCCATAAAAAGATAAATTAATATCTTATTGTACCCTTTTAAGTTGACTTTATATTTCAAATGTAATAGAATAAATCATAAAACAAGTAAAAAATGTATGGCTCAAAATATGTATAGATAGGCCATAAACATATTGTTGCATCATATAAACATATAAACATATAAACATATAGTTGCATCAGCAAGGCTAATGAATATAATTCAGAGAAAATATACTCGGTAAAAATTCATATATTTAAGGGAATATCTTGATGCTTTAAAATATAAACGCTGGAAAATTTCAGATTATTTGAATCATTAGTCATATTGGATGTTTAAAATCTTATTTATATTTACACATTTTAACTAAATCAACAATAAAAAACGTGAAAATATGTTTCCCGTTATTCTCTACTGTGAACCAACTGAAAATGTTTACAATTGTATAAGTAACAATATGCTTAATATTGGCATTATTTGTGTTTTCACTCCACGAAACTATAACGTTAAAGCATTTTTACTTTAAAATTGGCTGAAGAATCCAGTGTCTGTTTAACTGCGCCAATTCAACAATGTGGGTAATTTTACTATCACGTTTATGGGCTTTATACGCTTTGCCGCGTTGTCGTTATTTGTAATGTCCCTAGTAACCGCAGAACATATTACGGCCTAGTCCAGATTGGTGATAAAAAGGAGAGCCCATTGTTTGTACGGTATTTAGCAAGTCCTGATATATTGTGCTTTAAATTCAAATGGAAGTATTGAATATATTTTGATAATCTAATATTAATTTAAATATATTCTAAAACAATAAACTTAAAACACATTTAAAGATGTTTGTTTATAAGATTAAACTGAACATATATTTTATTTGATTAAATACCAGTATGGAATTATAACTAAACACTGTCATTTACTGTGGAAACCAATCAATCCCTTTCTTTGAAGTCTTAGTATCATGACAATATTTATGAATATTAATTGTTTCTGAAGTAATATTTATAGTTTAGTATGTTAAAAAGTTAAACTGTAGAGAAAACACATACATGATCCGTAAAACAGTATGTATACGTATGTATCTCAATATTCTATATTATGTTACTGAGCAACTTGAGTGTTGGGAGGTAGAATCATTAATGTTATGGATTCAAAGATCATAAGTTAATATTTGTTTTACTTCTAAGATTTAGTGTGTATTTTACGTAGCTTTAGAAATTAAAGCAGGCCGTAGTTTAAATTGAATGTTTATTCCAATTAAACGATGTATTGAATTAGAGTTCCCTGTAGATTTAATTGGTTTTACGAATCGGAGAACATTGATGGTTGTTGAATTAGAATTAATTAAATGTACCTTCTAATGTCGAAGAACACCATTTAAAAGTATATATCCCAATCGAGTACATAAATTTAAGTAATTGTACTAAACATAAAGTAATAAAGTTTAAATATTTTTTACTTTTCTCTCAATTTTATCCTAACTAAAAATGTTGTTGTGTGTCTGACTTTTGTCTGTTATGTTTTGGTTTGTATTAATTTTCTGTTGTAATTTCACGAGTTTTTAATAATATATCATTGAAATACACGTAATAACTCATTCTGCTGTCTTAACTATATCTATAGTAATTTAATGCGTCATTTATCGGTCATATTCTGAAGTAAATATAAATATACATTGTGTGTAAATATCCATTTTACAGAATCGTTTATTAGTTATCTGGTGCTGCTTATATTATCACTTGAAACATTAGTTCTATAAAGGCAGTCAGTAAATTTCGAATCAGTTCTGCATTTTGGTTTTCTTTGCACTTATTAAACTGGTAAAATTGTTTGTCCTTTTAATTCAAAAATTAGATAATAAATATCTACCAAAGTTTGTGTGGAATTAAAACGAAGTACGGTACCTTAAATATTAAGGTAGTTTCTCAAAGCTGATTAAATATTTCAAAAAATTTTGATTGTCGAAAATGTGTATTAAGGTAAAATTAAAATATATCAAAATAGTAAAGTGTATTAAATATACTAAAGATATTAATTTTTTTTTTTAAATCAAAAATAGTGAGCCCCATGTAAGATATTCTTATGATAAAGGCTCACTTGGATAAAATTTAAAAGACCAACTTTAAAAAAAAAACTTGTCCTTCTCTATTAGATTCATCACATCATTTTTAAAGTTTGTGGTAGACACGCATAATTAAAAATACTTAATAACTTTTCACTTCAGAACTTTCTTTAAAGTAAAAAATAAGTGGAAATGACAGGCTTGCCAAAATCTGGTTGTATCATCCGTATGTATGCAGTCTAATAGGCAAATGGAATTTCATTCATACATTTTAATTTGTGTTTGAAAAGGTATTTTTTATGTGTGTTATTGTGTTTTTTTTTAAACATAGTATGCTTTATACGGAATGACTGAAGAGATTTTCGCAAATTTACGAATAGTGTATTCTAATTTAACTTTATAAAATAAGTAAACAATTTAGTAATTGAGTAAGTACTAATTACCAAGTATTTGTTTTCATGTGTGTTGATGTCTATTGTTAAACTCAAATCATTTAAAGGGCAGAATTTCGTTCTAACGATACAAGTAATTTCAAAGCAAAGTGTAAAGAGGGAAGAAGCTTGGAGCTCCCGCGATTAGCTAAATGCGGTTATTAATGACAAAGAGCCTAGAGTTGTCATCCGCCACTCACTCAAGCTCTAACTCATTTCATTGTGTCTTCCATCACTGTCTAAGTGATGGTATTATCCAGACAACATACGTCTTCCTTCCTTTACTTATTGTTATCCAAAGTGTAAAACCTCCATCTCACAACTCAATGACAGATGTTATTATTTTGTCAATATTTTTGTAACAACAAATGCAAGTTGAACATTTAATATTGTATTGTTTAAGTCAATGATTTTATTTATTATAAGATTTTTGTTTAGATTTACAGTATTCTTTTCTGATACCGGTATTACTAAATAAAATAGTTTACATAATTTAATATCAATCTTCAATATTTTTATTTTAGTAACTTTTGAAACTAATAAAATTATTTTATGACTTTTCACGCCATCTTACACTATGCTGTGTGTGGGGGTGTATGCGCGCGCGCTCGCGCCTCCTTCTATAACTTATATTAACAATTTTTAAATGTATAGCCTAAGGAATATGAATAGTAGGTTAATTTGACAACGGTGGTGTCAGAGGATGTGCAACTTTGTTGTTGAAACCCGTTTGATTTTAAGTAAACGTAATTTTTGTGAGAGCTTGTGTTCGGGGTTTTTATATCTCACACGATTTAATATATACATTTGTGTTTATTATCGTTTACTTTTTGAATCACATTATCGTTTCAAGGGTATTGGGGTTTTTTTTCCCAATCCCCTTTATTAAGAAACTACAAAACTAATTTCACTGTTCACCCTTTATAACAGCCATTAAATTGCAAACTAGTCTCGATGTGCTGATAACAAAACCCATTGTGTCTTGCGCATACAGTACTATAACGAATCAAACAATACAGCACATCGTGGAAGGATATCAGTGAACTTCCGGCAATATGATCCGCGGATGTCCGGACAGCGCATCGCCACTACTTCCGGCTTCATTGCAAGACACATTCAACTGTCTATGAAGTCATAGACATGCAAGTACAACACGTGTTGAGTGGTGGGGAGAACTTGGAGCTCATGTTCCGTGGTTTGTCTCATTCATCGCTAAATTTACTGATTATATTACTACTTACGATTAGCTTTCCTCAAAATGTCTGATTATTTGTTTTTTAACCATAAAATAGTAGCCTCTACCAGAAGTAAGATAACTAACGATTTGGTCATTCTGTTATTGTTATGTTCATAAAGGAATCTCTTTTTACAGTTAATATTTTTTGTTTCAATTTCAATTTCAATGTGTATGTGTGTGCATATAGTTTCACAGATAACAAACACATTGTCATTCATTTAATATAAATTTGACATATATTTTATTTTTTAGGAAAATATACAACTAAATATTTTAGCCAATATACGCTATTAGATGTTTAAAATAACGTATTTAGCTAATAAAATAATACTATTAAGATATACTGAAATAATGCTATGGAGAAGGTTTAGAGGAAAATAAATTCTACAAATAAGTTTAGAAATAAGGCCATCATGACTTCCTTAATTAAAACTGAATTAAAACCGGAGATCAAATTCTTTTACTCTAAATAAAGCTGAAATTTTGCCGCTTATTTCATAAAATGAGAAACATAACCTTATAGATTCTTGAAAGGGGGGGGAGGGTTGTTTACCCGGATAAACAGTTAGAACAACTTTCTTGGTTCCATCTCTTACAATCTCTCTTGGTTCCTTGTCGTCCTTTGCGTAGTCAAAGATAATAGAGTCTATCCTGACGGTCAACTGTCATGTTATAAGCACCAAATCGTTTTGACTAACGTTTAACTGACGAAACGTTGGTAGTGCTACATAAGCGTTACTGACAAGCAGCGATGCCAAGTTGTCTGTGGCGTAGTGTTGTAGTTATATCTGATCACGTTTGTATTTAATTTTAGCTCAGTCTTGCACTTCATACATAATGCTGGACCTTAGTGGTAGGGTCCAGTTCCACCGCAAGGACGCTTTAGGCTACTAAGCTGTGTTGACGTTTTTCTCTTTTATGTTCTAGTTTCACACTTGATACCGATTAGAGAGTCGTATATTCATTTCCAATACACAAAATATGGCAAATCTCCGATTAAACCATACCAATAATATGATCAATTCATCAATATCAAACAGTTTTAAAACCAGAACATCCATTCACTTCCGTAAATCATTTCTGCACGACACAAAGAGCCGCAGATGAGCTGGTAACGCAAACATATATGCCTTTTATTTTTGGAGGGATTATTTTAACTGTTCAAACGTGTTGTATCCTTTCTAAAAACACAAAACTCTATAAATCAATATCACCATGACAGAGATTTTTATCATGTATGAGATCCTTAAATATTTATCGTTAGTGATGTTCTGTGAATTTTGTGTTATTTCTAAATAAATACTTCCAGGCATAGCGAATATTTTTTACTCCTATTGTACACTCCGAATGTTCTTAGAGCTGTTTCCTTTATTCAATTAATAGCGTAAATAATTTAATTTAGAGGATAATAATTACATTTGCATTGGTAAATGACAGATTTTTAGATACATGTTTTTTCCATGTCTCTTTTTGGAAAAAAAACTCAAAACATAGTGCACAAATCTATACAGAAACAAATAAATGGAATGACAAATTTAAATATATATATATATATATATATTGTTAAAACCCATAGGAGAAGATATATTACAAAATCTAACCTTTGCGTATTAATATTTTACAGAATTTACCCATAATAAACAGAAATTCATAACTAAAATATTGCTCTAATTTCGTACACAAAACCAAAACTAAACACAAATTATTTAACTCTAACCCCCTGGTGTAGACTAGGGACTACTGTTGAAAAAGTGTAATCTAACTAACTTATTTATTTAATCTTAGAGGTAGATTATATAAAACAGGACAGAGCGATTTCTATTAATTTTGTTGAAACGTGAGTTCATTATTAAAATTATATTAAATCAATGTGCCAATCACACGTAAAATTTAATAAATTAATTGGAAAACCTAAAATAAATCTATTGGCGTTCAATTCGTAAAAGGTTTACCGTCATTTTTAAGGAATTGACACTAAATCTACTGCCAATGCAGATGTTACGAAGTCAATTTTAATACATTAATCTAAAAATGTTTATACATACAGAAACCTACATTTTTTAAAACATACGTTTTATGTTCTTTAAAAGAAGTAGATTTTTTGACAATTTTTTGTTATAGTTTTCTTAATTTTATTAAAAAGAAACAGAAAATCTATTTCATATAACGATTTGTAGGTATTGTTAATTTGTATTAACAATTTTAATTTATACGAAAAGTATTGTCTCTTAAAAATATCCTGAAGTTAATGAGCCTAAAATTTGTTGAATGAAACCAATTATAAATATGTTTGTATTTCTAAAGTTTAAAGTCTATTAGACAATAATACAAATACAGGAAACTATACAAACTCTCAATTTTTCTCTTGTTTATTTATTTACATATTTTGATATACAATTTCTCCTATTACTCATAGATATTTCTATCGTAATTGTTCCAAGTTTTACAATGGAATTGATGTTCAATACCATAAAATATAAGTTATTCAACAATCTCTAAAGAAGCAATAAACAATATCAAATAATACATATAAAGACTGAATGATGTTTATTAGTTTAACCGGAAAAAGATGGTAAACTAGATCCGAAATAACCAGACACAGTGTCTGTGAAAGGAAATACGCAACTATCTACATATAAACATGCTGTGTTTATAAAAATAATTATTTATATTCTTTCCATGAAGTATTTTTTATATGCAGTTAAAACAGGTTAATGTATAAATACATATTAAAGCATGAATATACATCTGAAGCCATATTCTAAATTAACATAATTTACTTAATCAATTCATAATATAATACTTAATAAAAACAATAAAACATATTCTTAGTTAACCGCTTACTATATTTCAGGCTGTAGTAGAATTAAATTATCAGACAATTTTAATTTAAAAGTCTTAAAATAATGGATTTTGGAAACGTAAATTAGGAGTTTTTAAATAGTTCATAAAATAAGAAAAAACACTATATATAAAAAATAGAATGAATGGATGTTCAATATTCAAAAATAATAATCTATTACAGCTGTTCTTGCAGTGGGACCAGACCTGAGACCAAGACATATGTAACTTTAATACAAAATTATAACAATTTGAATTTGAATTTATTTATATTCACCTACAGTTAAAAAATTAATTAATTAAAAAATACTCTTTATTCTGAAGCACGGATTGATCACGCTCTAGGTAAATAATTCTTTTAGACAGTTAATTCTTATTTTTACTAAATTGTGTTATTAATTTACAGACGTTTCACATAACGCACCGTACCGCATTTTAATACCGTACCGCATAAGTCTTCAAAGTCCTTATTACTATAGTTATTTCTGTTTTGAGGGAATAACAGCGCAAAATGTAAGTCAGGTTTTTTCGTTTTCTTCAGCTTCATCGTTTGCATTGTTAACAAGTTTTGTGTATTGTATTTACTTCGATTTGTTTTTGAATTAGTTTAATTTTAATTGTATATAAGTAATTTTCAATGATTTTTAAATATAAAAGTTAGATTTGATTTTATTTAAATATATTTTAAACACTCATTGAGTTTTATATGTACTTTTGTACCATTAAATTTTATTTTATTATACATTGTTGGATTGATGACAATTTTTATACTTATAAGAAGGATGATATCTTACAATTTTTGGAATTGCAATTATAATGTTTTAAAAAGCTTTGTGACGAGTTTATTTATTATTATGTATATTTACCCATTTTCTATTGTCTTATGTGTTTTGTTGATGTGTGAGTTGTATATGTAACTTTTTTTTTTGTATTGTTTTCTTATTGTATCCACTTGCTACTATTTAACTATTTCATTAATTTTGTTCTTTCTGTGTTCCTGTGTGTTGGTGAAACATGAACAATTTAATTTAACTATTTGGTAATAAAATAACCAAGTTATTTCCGATATTGTAAAATCGGACTAAGACGTTCTAATTACAATCCTAAAACTGAAACTCCACGAAAATATATCAATAATTTTCCCTTAACATTATTGATATATGAAATTATTATTGAATGTTGAAAATGTGAAGTACACTACACAACAGGTTAGTAATTTGACTGAGTATTTAATAACTGACCATTTTTTTAAATGTGCTTCCCTCCATTTTCTAGCTTCAATGCTATGTGCAATATATACCTGCATTATATATATTCCCATAAAACCACTAATAATTTAATTTTTGTTTATGGTAAAGTTAATAAGGAGCAACTATTAGTTTATAAAACAATCTTATAATCGCACAACCTATATTTATGCTATGACCTTCTCAATATTCATAAAGTCACGAATATTGCAGATTTTGACGACTCATTTTAATACGTCAAATGCAAAATGTCATCAAACTTTTAATTAAAACGTGAATAATTTATTACAAAGATTTCAAACAGATTATAAAATCGTTAATAAAAAGGGTTTTGTTAAAATACAAAGATATTTAAGGAAATAAACGATATTAAAGTTAAGTGTTTTAAGAGGATTTGAAGCTTAAAAATGTAAATCCAGCAGATGGCAGGAATAACAACCTCCTGTAGTGGAGAGCTTCAATTAAATAGAGTCGAAACAAAAGCCAGCATACAATAGGTAGGGTGTCATTTCCTTGCCTTAGTTAGAGAGGCGACTATTATGATTATGATTTTGCCTGAGCCACTGCTGGAGCACGCGCGCGGGTTTTGTTCCTGCCAAGTGGGAAGTAGAAGCTTGAATTACCCTTGTGGAGGGTAGACTCTAATGATACTAGCAACCCTTACATCGGACAAGGACAATATATTGTTGCATCAACTAAACCATTCTAAAAGGGATCCCAAATGGAATATTATCTGAAATTAAAGTGTTTTTTAATTATACTAAAATTATAGATAATTCTGAATAATTGTAAATCATAAAACGAAGATTCCCAGTACTATTACCTAAATATATAATATATTTTCTTAAAACAGAAGATAATTAGGAGGAAATCCTATAGCTGAAACATATATTTTTTTTCATTAATTTGATACAAACAAAACCTTAATATAAGTTACACTAATCAGTTTTTACGAAAAATATTACACCCCTAAAGATAAAATCTATTAATTTTGACTTTTCGTCATTATTTTCAAAAATATTACTATTTTAGAAAAATAAACTCAAAATTTTAGTAATAATATATAATAAAATTTAAATACTTCGGTTGAAATAAAATTTATGAATATTTCGAGGTAAACATAATTACAATAACAGATATAAATTGGGGTTACTGTTTTTTACGAATAATATGAGTGATAGTTAAATAATGGTGCTTTCACAAACAACCAATGTCAAATAAACTTCTATTTATTTAAAAGTTGTAATGCTGTATTATTTAAAATTGTCGATCTAATCAGAACCGCGTATTTAATAAGAACTATATTTATTCCCTAATTTTCTTAGAGCATAAAATGTTTTTGATTATCATGTCTGTCTGTTAAGTAACAATTAGTAGATTTAAGTGTAAAATATTAATAGTTATTTTCCATAGGTATCGGCAGCCTACTGTTTGACAAATTGAACTTTTCCACCTATGCCATATATACGACACACTCGATTTACTGAGCAAGAAACAATCCATTCAGTTACTGATTGCAATCAAGATAGTAGGACGAGTACAGATCCAGAAATGTATTATTTAAACATTGTGACTAAAGTGTGCCTTTTTATGTTGTGTAAAGTGTTTAAGTGTTCAGATTAAAATTGTTATTTGCAACTTGTGTTCGTGACAATGAGCAAGACTGAGAATGTCTCTTGAAGACAAAACGACCCTAACTACATTGAAGAAAGAAATTTGTTTAAGGATTGTTATAAAAAGACAAGGTAAATAATAGTGTGTATATATATATATATATATATATATATATATATATATATATATATATATATATACGAGTAAACAATCGAGAGGTTTCAAACAAAGTAGAATATATAAAGATAAATATTTCGTTCGGCTCATAACAATAGAAAATTTGTTTACCTCTAATAAACGTGAAGGGATATTTATTTATATATTAAATCTCTAAAGGATTTAATTTAATCTAAGAATCATAGTTTTAGTTTCGGATAATGAATTGATTGTAGTAATAAAAAAGCGCATTAAAAGCTTTCTTAAAGCCAATTTAAAGGGTGTATGGATAAAACTAGTCGAGAGGGTAAAGCCCTCTTCCATCAATTTGATAAGTGATTAGGACAGCTTAGGCTTCCAAGCATAATGTAAGGAACGCACTCGGTACATAATGATGGGCGAACTCAATGCATTGTTTGTGTTAAGGATATAATCGTCTTTGCAAATAATACTTGGTATTATTCTAATACTAGCACTCCATCTTACTTAGCGATTCGTTCAGGCTTCCTGAATTTACTGCAAAATTAACACGCATTGAATTAAAATAAATATTATAATCACGGAGATTAGGGCGAAGGATATTTTTTTATGAACAATGTCATTACAGGATGAAGTTTACTTTTTCTAAAATTAAGTTTATTGTTTTTTTTCGGTTATTTCTTTCTTTAAATACTCGTAATTAAAAACTAAAAATTGTCAAATTATTTAAGATATTATTTTCATAATGTAATGATATGTATTGTCACATCTTCTCAAAAATGCTTTATGTTGTACTTGTTATTTAACAGAGTGTGCATTCTTTGAAAATATTTCTTTTGTGACCCTGATTTAAGTTAGCAAAGTTCACTATTCTTTGAAAATATATCTCTCTGTGCTACCCTGTTTTTCAGTTAACAGAGGTTCCGGTTCTTTGAAAAGCCATTTCTTTGTGCAACACTTTTTTTTACTTAAAAGAGTTTGCAATTTTTAAAAATATATCTCTTTGTTCCAACTTGTTTTAGTTAACAGATTTTTCGAATCTTTTAAAATATATTTCTTTGTTTAAACCTGTTTTTTAGTTAACAATTTTGCGATTCTTTGAAAATATACCTCTTTGTTCAAGCCTGTTTAAGGTAACAAATTTACGAGTCTTTCAAAATATATTTTTTGTTCAAACCTCTTTTTTAGTTAACAAGATTTGCGATTCTTTGAAAATATATCTCTTTGTGAAACGATTGTTTTATAGTTAATAGAGTTTTTGATTCTTCGAAAATATATCTCTTTGTGCAAGCCGGCTTTTTAGTTACGGTATCAGAATTTTTGATTCTTTGAAAATATATTCCTTTGTGAAACCATTGTTTTATCGTTATCAGAGTTTTTGATTATTCGAAAATATATCTCTTTCTGAAACCCTGTTTTATACTCGGTTTGAAGTTATTTGTTATATAGGTTTATAGTTAATGGTTTTTGATTCATCGAAAAGATATCTCTTTGTACAAGACTGTTTTATAGTTATCAGAGTTTTCGATTCTTCGAAAATATAACTCATTGTTCAACCCTGTTTAAGTTAACAAATTTACGAGTCTTTCAAAATATATGTCTTTGTTCAAACCTCTTTTTTAGTTAACAAGATTTTCGATTCATTGAAAATATATCTCTTTATCAAACCACTGTTTTATAGTTAATAGAGTTTTTGATTCTTCAAAAAGATATCTCGTTGTGCAAGCCGGTTTTTTAGTTACGGTATCAGAATTTTCGAGTCTTTGAAAATATATCTCTTTGTGAAACCATAGTTTTAGAGTTTAAAAACTCTCTTTAAATAGAGTTTTTTATTCTTCGAAAAGATATCTCTTTGTGCAAGACTGTTTTTTTAGTTATCAGAGTTTTCAATTCATTTAAAATTCTCTTTTTTCAACCCTGTTTTTTAGTTAACAGAGTTTGCGATATTTTTGAAAATGTACTCTTTGTCAACACTGTTTTAGTCAATAGAATTTGCAGATCTTTCAAAATATATTTCTTTGTTCAACCCTGGTTTTTTTAGTTAGCAGAGTTTAGGGTTGATTGAAAAGTTATATTTTTGCTAAACGCTGTTTTTTAGTTAACAGAGTGTTCAATTCTTTCAAAATATCTCTTTTTACATACCAGTTTTTTTATTTAATAAAGTTTGCGATCCTTCAAAAATATTTCTGTTTTCAACCCTGCTTAAGTCATTTCTTATTTTAGACAGACTAAGAAAAGTCTAATTAATATTTTGAGACTACTAGTTCTCTAAGGTTCTATTACTATTTCTTGAACTACTAATAATAATATTTATAAATAACACATTGTGGAGCTTATCGTCACTAATATTGTAACATATACCATACTAACAGTTAAAGTTCTTTATAAGTATAACTATCAATTCCACGCTAGTTTTCCTGTATGTGAGTCCTGTATAATCTCGTACAATTCAATCTTGATGTAAAGTTTGTTATGTATTACATTTGTTTATCTTGAGGTAATTTATTACCCTAATATATCATTTCATAATTTCCCCTGTGTTTTTAATTAATACCAATTTAAAAACAAATTGAACACAGAAGTACAGATATGGGTGTTGTTCCTTATCATATAAACCAGAACATTTACAGTTGTTATTTATTAGTGTACAGCTGTCAGTAAAGTTTGTTTTGTCGATAAACTCTAATATTTAGTTGTTATTTATGTCGGACAATTATTAAATCAGAGGCTCGCTAATGGTTGTCTGACATGCCACATCAACAAACCGTAACTTTAGAGAGTAAAAGTGAATTTGTAATTTAATTGGGTATTTTATTGCGGCGATGTGCGTGGCGGTTTCTGTTTATCGCGGTGGAGAGTCACGTGGGACACACGTGCATGCTGTTGACTCTACACGTGTCGCATGCAATCACGGCTCTGACTCATGTTCGAACGTGTTTAAGGAGTCAACTTGGAACAAAAACTGAAAACAAAAAGGGAGGAACTAGAGAGGGTTTTATTAGCGTTAAATCATCAGTTCTCAACAGGCGAGTACAAAGACCAATTGGATGTGGATTCATATTACTGCGAGAACGAATATAATGATCCTAATGATTTTACATGGTCACGATAGGATAGTACTATGAGGCTAAGGAAGTAACTATTATTTAGAGTTCAGAATGTTTACCAGACCTAACAATGAGGGGAAGGAAGTAAAGGGGTAAATTTACATAAGCATGAAGATGAAATTATTGATTGTTAATTTGAATCAATTCATAATTTACAAATAACGTGATGGATGATATTAAACATATTATATTAAATATAAATGTCTCATTTATTTTCTGTCTAGGAAGTATATGTTTAGGCTATAAAAAATAAACATTTTTTGGAAACATAAAAATGTGACACTGAAGAGCAAAAACTTCGTTCGGACATTGTTCATTATTTGTGTTTATAAAATTGTATACACATTTCGATATTATGGATCAACTCTCGTTATGGATCAACCTCTAAGCTATGGTACCTCAAAGGAAACCAAGACTTGCTAGAGGTTAGGGGTGAAAATAACTAAGATTACATATTAACGTGTTCTGAAAATCATACGTCAACAGAATTTCACTTAAAATGCAATAAATAGAAAACACCAAGTTTAGCAGCGGAAATACACTGGTCAACTGAAGTGATATTTAGTTACCTAACTATTTCTGGGGAGAACAACCTTTAACCCTAGAGAATAACACTTCCTCCAGAGAATTAACCGGATTATCTTTGGCCTCATGAAAGGAGTACTTTTTATTTTAAATAATTAATGAAGTTTGTATTATTAATAGAAGCTTATTACTACCTTATCTCTACACCGGTTTGGCTAATAGAATTAATTGCTTGTTATCTTTATATACGAGTCATGATAGCCTATATTTTCCGTTTACAAAAGTTTTTCGCCCTGTTTAAATCGCTTGTTCTTATCAGTTAAATTTATATTCATCTACTAGGCCTATCCACATGTTTTAACCCGATTTATTTGTGTTCACTAATTCTTACATAATTAATAGTACATTAATTCTTACATTTTGTCTTAGGGTGTCAACTTGTATTGCCAATTACCTGCCCATCATATTTATATTATAACTTAAATACAGTTTATAATTTCCGGACAGATATTTTTAGGTTTGGTTTTGTCAAGATGATGACTAAAGGTGTTTCAAACTGTAAGTACTTTATATTTCTTAGCAGTGCGCCGATCTTTTCCCGATAATATCAGCAAATAAGGATATTAAATGAAAGATAAGGGTTAACAATTTTTGTAGGCTATTTCTCTTTGTTAATAATCCTTCTCTTACATTTTGGTATTATGGATTGGGTATATCCATTGACTAATTAGTAATCATTAATGTAATTTACTTATCTGTTCAGACTATGTAATATTATTAGTTCTGTCAAGTGAGGAATAACCTAACTATTCCTTCCATGACTTAATGGGATAGTTAGGATATTCTGGTCCCATTTAGTGTTTTTTATGTTCAAAATATATCACTTAATAATGAGAGTTGATCCATACACTCGAAACGTCGTGTATTAATTTGTATACATACAAAATATGAAAAATGTCCTGATAAATGATTTATTAATAATAAGGAAGTTTGATAAAATAATGTAATGAGTAGTTAACTTACCAAATAAAGTACTTCATATTAGCGGAAACATTAAATTGCATATCTTAGGATCTTAGCAAAAAACTAAATATTGTGTTAGCACGGTAAAATGAGGTCAGAAGCAATGCATTTTTAATTGTTTGGCTTTCTATAACTACGACTCATTTCAAACAAAGTGAAATTAGTTGATAAGGTAGTTATCGGTCGAAATTTATAAAATATTTGGTTTTGCAAGACCTTCTATTGATGTACAACTCAACCAATCATCTAATCTCAACATTTTACGAAATAACAGAAGATTATTAATTATTTTAATTAGAATAAAGGGTTATTTAATTTTATAAAAATTACAGTAAGTAGATCAGGGAGTTAGTACTTTTTTTGAAAAACAAACTAAAACTGCATATGTGGAAAGTCATTATCACGCAAGAGTTTCTTGAATTATTAAATTTAGTTATGTTATTTTCTTCGTACATATTTAAAACGAAAAATTAATATCATAAAACTTCCTTAAATAAATCTTAGTAATTTAATTACGTCCTCTATTTAACAACTCTACCGTTGTCCCAGACATTGAAGTTTGGTTATTAAGTCTGTATAGAGGCTGATACGAATTCTGAAAAAATGACTTTTTTTTTCAAAAATCTCAGACCCACATCGACTACAGTTATATTGTTGTGAAGTGCTTATGAATGTATTTTCGTGATAAATTTTAAGAGCGAATTTATTATGCTATATAACACTACATAAAGACAAAAAAGTAAAATAGTGCATGTATAAAAACAATGCCAATTTTATTTGTTTGAATATGAATTATTTTCTAGCTTCATCAAAATTTCGATATTGTTTGAAGTATAGTACATGAAATATATACTAACTTCAGTCCCATTACTCCAGCTTGTATGCGATAGCGTTGTCAGTCCATGGTTCTAAATTAAAGTAAACCTAATTAGATTCTCTGATCTATAATTCAAGAGCAGTGAACCGTTCCATTCATTTGGCGTGTTATTTATATTTCAGAACAGAACGGCCCTAAGCTGAGCTGTGATTGGTTATGATTCTATTATGGAGAAGAGGGATCGAATATGAAAGGGATGCTTTTAGGCACATGTTGAGTGCTCAAAGAGCTTTCCAATTTTTGCGAATACCATTCAACATTTTCTAATGAAGAAATGTGTTGCCTAATACTTATCAATGGAAAGGGGAAAGGATCGCCATTTAGTTAATGGCTTTCAGGGAGTAAGCCGTTGGTTTGCTTGCCAAGGTTTTATAAAGTTCCGCAGTTGCATTGCGGTTCGCCGTGTTTCTCTTTAAACGGATTACGCTCTGTTTCTAGTTTTACGCACAACTTTCGACCCTTCCTGAACATTTAACTCAATACTGGATGCATTAAGACATGGTTGGCAACTTTCCGTGTTCTGTACTATTAGTGGACGGTTTAATGATGAATAAGTTTGTCAAAAGTCATGTTATATAACATGTAATAATATCCCATCGCAGTCACTCATAATAGTCGAACCTATTACAGTTATAACATAACTTTTTTTATTTCACTGTGATTTCAGTAACAAAATGTTGCAAAGGCGGCTTATATTACATATGTTGTAAAAGTGTTTTGTTTTGTTTTTGTTTTACCTAATTAAATTATACTTAATACACTTACCAAGACTCTGAAGTAAGTGAAAAGACTCTATTACTTTACAAATTTAGCCTATGCCTAAGAAGTAATTATTTTTGTTCACTGATTATATACACTTATTTAGTTACTAACTTGCATGTTTTATTAGAATATATGCGCACTTTTTAACCTGACGAATTTTATCCATCCCTGTTAAATAAGCACTCGAGTTATGAAAATTTTTTTTTTATTTAGCTTTTCTTTAAAAATCATCAAATAATAATACTAAAATACTAACCTTATTTTCAATCTTTTGAATTATTTTGATGTTTTTTTCGTTCATAAAACCATAACGCGTTTCGGGATTTACATCCCATCATCAGAATAGTTTCACTCCTTGGAGGTCGTCACAATATTAAGAACACGTATATTTAACATGATACAATACATGAGACCGGTGTGCACCACGGCATTTGATATTATAATAAATAAGTTACAAGATACACGTTTACTATGAAATAAAAATAATAAGAGTACTATTCCAGTAATACAGCAATAAAATGCTACCAACTATAGAAAAATAAAACCCAAACCAATTTTCTTACAGATTATACACGTTAATATACAGATATACAAAATTATAGACATTTCCTGTGTTATAATAATTGTTCTTAAAACACCTATATTTAACCATAAACTGCTAATAGAAAAGAAAACTATAATTTTAATTATATTTATAATATATATATATGTTTTTATATTATAGACGTACTATAGACTTGGTACGTCAATCGTATCAAGTCACTTTGTGTATTTATAGAAGAAGCATATAATAAAAGCTGATGTAATTTGACACGTTCACATAAGCAGTAAGTTTTATAAATATTGAAAACCGTATATAAAGGCCCCATCATTGTATAAACCTAATTGTACAAGTCCATTACTGACTCTAGACTCTACCGCTACAGTATCTGTGATATGGATAGTAATAAGGAAGCACTCCAATGTAGGTCTAGCTTAAAACGTTGGGAGCCATTGTTGTATTTAATTATTGAAGGGTATTGTTAGCGAGCTGAGCGCAAAGTGTTTCTGAAATATTCATTATACAGCTCGTAGCAGTTCTACCCTTGCCTTGCTCTGCCTTCAACAACCTCTTTTAATTGGATTAACCTTTCAGAATTGGAGCATAAATGTTCCACGTAGCATACACATCCACTCGGTGCGAGAAAAAGACTGTAGTTAGGATTTTAAATGTAAACATGTATAATAGGAAGATCTTTCATTACAGTTTTATTTAGACCAAAAAAATAATAAAAAATTTACGTTAATGCAATTTGTATAAATCATTGGTGAATATATTCTTACAGTTTTCTCTTTAGCATTATAAATATTTTAAAAAGGAACTGATACTATTTTTACTAATATATTTTGAAAAAAGTAACAATAATTTCTAAAACAGACATTTATTTGGACAACTTTTTAAAGATGATCATACTTCGTTAAATATGGAGAATACTTGTAATTACAACACACTATACAAAACACCAACATATTTCATAAACACTGTATAACCATAACTGTCACACGTTAAATCAAAGTATATTATAAATAATACTATTATATACTTTAATTATTATTACTATTGTTATAACATTCATTTTTAAACAATATATGTATAATATATAAACAGTATATATATATAATATATAAATATGTGTATGTATATATATATATGTGTGTGTGTGTGTGTGTGTGTGTGTGTGTGTGTGTGTGTGTGTGTGTGTGTGTGTGTGTGTGTTTGTGGGGGTGTGGGGGTGTGTGTGTTAGTATATTGTATATTATATAAACAGGTTATATAAATTGTTTAAATATTTGAGATCTTACACAAGACACACTACGAAAGAGTTCTTTGAATATAAATGTAAATAATAAGCAATACTGAAAAAATTCTAATTACAGAATGGATTTGTGAAGAGGAAGGAATTTTCGCTAGGTAATAAAAACTCTAGTTAGAAGCAAGCAGGTGTGTGGATTACAAATATAATTAAACATACAGATCTTCATGGATAATAATGCACGTCCATATATAACTTTTTTTTACACTACCATGTACGGTGTGCGCACGCACAAACACAACCAGAGAGCAAACAAAAACTGCTTGTAAGAGGAAAAATAATATTTCAATTAATTGAAATAAACTAGATGAACTGGCGGCAATAAAATATCAATGTGTTATTGATATTTGGGAATTGGTTTTACAGAATTCAAATACACTCTCTGCTCCTCAAGGGACTTGCAAACTTGCAAGGTAATGTGGAAACTCATGAGATCTTAGATGTGGAACGGAGACATGTAATTGTTATTGAAGTCAAACTGAAGTTGAAGTCAAGTACCAAAGTAACTCAAGTCTAAGTTTGTCGCCCACTCTCTCCTCCATTGTACTCGATTTATTAGTCACGAGTGATTTCTCGGAGTAACTTAGTCATGCATACAGACTTACTGGTTGTGCCAAGCAAAACTTTCAACTTATGTTTCTCATTATTTTTCTCAAGATTGTTTTTCAATTTTATTTATTTCAACTTGTGATGTTTCCACTTTTGGGTAAATAAAGTTTGTTTGAAATGGTATTATTTCTAAGGATTCCAGTTGGTTGTCAAAAATGTATACTATTTATGACATTGTTTTGTATAGTTTGACAGTTGCAACATTTTAAATTTGTTTAATTTTAGTTTAATCTCATGATTACATTATTTTATTTGTATGTAAAATCCTTGTTCACTCTAGGATGTAACAACATATATTACAATATTTTACAGAAGTAAAAGTAAATAAAACACAACAAACAAACAAAACATAGGTAAAAACAAAAACAAATTCATTACGCAGTCTGCCTTTTATTGTATTGCCCATTACTTTCCTGAACTGAGTTTAAGATTTAATTATTGAAGCGTTTTGATACTTACGAGTGTTAATTAATTTGTAACTATGTAATATATTCCTAAATAACAAAGATTTTTATTTAAATTCGAAATAATATGCAGTTTTTAGAAAGTTACAGGTAAACTCAATTTAAAGCATACTTTATCCTAAAGATAAGAGCAGAGCAAATGCAACTGTAAATTTATTGCACTCTAAGGCAAGTCTAATTACTCTACAAGCAAAGATTGGTGATATAGATATAACAGATTGAGTAGCTGATTCAAGCATAAATTAATTAAAGGAATATGTTGGCGAAAGGATTCATCAAAACAAGTGCAGACTGGGTATAGTTTTGAAAATAAATTGTGCTTATAATATTTGTGGAATATGTATAAACTTGGTGCTTTGTGTTCCAGCTAGTAATATATGTCGAATTTAAATTTTTCTAAATGATCTCTAAGGAGCAGAAACACTATCATACGCTATCATCTAAACAAATACTGTTTTCGTACAGATTTTCCTTTACTTTAAAGCTGATATTACTATCGAAAGCAAATACATATTTTATGTGAACTCATTAGAATTCATTTTAGTTGCTATATATATATCGTTTAATTATTTTTTCAACTATTTTGATTCAAAGTAAAGTAAATCTTATTTGTTTTGAGAATATATTTTTCATAAATACTGTAGATCAAAAATGACACGCCTTCTCTTACAATTACACATAACAAGTTTAGTATTGATACAAAATTTAATTAAAATTCAAGAAGTTCTGCATCAACCAAGCAACATATACCCTTCTATGTATTCCCTCCACTATCGTAGTAAGTATTAGCACAGTTTATAATCAGAGTGTAGAGAGTTCAATAGAAAGAGCATTAATGCAATATTGACGAACCTTATATGCAGTAACACCTAACCAAATAGCATGCACGCTTCTGAGTTTTCCCACCTCTAGCACAGTAAGTAGTTGAAAATCATGTAATCAGAGTGCAGTGTGTTTAATAAAAAGAGCATTAACACAAAATGTAGTAACCTTATCTGCAGTTACACTAAACCAAATAGCATGCACGCCTCTGAGTTTTCCCACCTCTATCACAGTAAGTAGTTGAAAATCATGTAATCAGAGTGCAGTGAGTTTAATAAAAAGAGCAAAAACACAAAATGTAGTAACTTTATATGCAGTAACATTAAACCAAATAACATATATACGCTTCTGTGTTTTCCCACCTCTAGCACAGTAAGTAGTTGAAATAAGAGAGAAGCTGCTAGTCTTATCCATTACAATACGAATATTGGCATAGCAAAACAGGCGTAATATAAACTCAGGGAATGTAAGGGGCACAATTACCCAATATGTAATAACCGTAAATCGATTCTCAACCTAGCTAACCTATCTTTAGTGAGCCCGCCATTTGTTATGTTGCCAATCAATGGTTCTAGGCTAAAATTTTTTCTCCTTATCTATCTATCCACTTCTGCTTATGTTACAACATTTAGTATTTCAGATGGGCAATACCAAAGCTGTCTATTGCTAACAAACATGACCAGTTCTTTCAATTCATTTTCTATTTAGTCCTTTACAATTTTTAAACCTGAACAATACCGAAGTTTGCTAATCCATATTATATCAATTAAATTTTAAAACGAATATCAGCTTTCTAATATTTCATTTCCTTGAAATAATCTGCACAGTTTAAATTCTATTTCCAATAACCACTTTTTTTAAAATTCAAAAATGAGTAAACTAAGTTGATATAAAAAATTTAAACACAAATTTGTAATAAAAATACCAACAAATTTCCTTTTTCAATATTTTCAATCCATATTTCCTATGCAATTGTTTGTCTTACATGGAAACACCTCTTTCAATTTTTACTATATTCGCACAACCAAATAAAACGGGAATCGTCTTATCTAGACCGTTTTTGTTTGAGTGCAGGGGATTAATGTATGATATTCAATTCAAATTATTATTTTTATAGGGAATAGTTTGTTATTTTATTTTACTTCAGTGATGGTTCTTTCTTTACGTTTAACCATTCAAAAACCAATGCATGGAAACACAGAGCAGTTAAAGCAAATTTTTAGCCAAAGCCTATAATTACAAACTCATCCTTGATTAAATAAAATAGGTAGAGATTAACGGCCTTTGTTGTACGATGAAACAACCTTTTCATAGCATATTATGTTCGCCATGTTGTGTACGGCTAACAACATTACACTATGACTTGTGATTTATTAGCAAATAATTCCCCCCCTCCCCATGTCAGGGCAGCGTTGTTGTCGCACTAATGGACATACTCCAAATTGGACTTAATAATTTATGATTTGCGAAACGTAATAACAGGTTCATGGCATACAACAAAATCGTTATTGATTATTAAAAACTGTACATTTATTAGGTCATTAATTTACAGCTAATCGAGAAACCTTATGAATTGTCATTGCGGTGAACTTCCAGGTATGCAGATATGAAACATGTATTTACCTACATTTGATTTAATTACTTCCACAGAATGTAATTTATTATGTTTGCCATGAACCAAACGTTCTCAATATTTGAAAACTTTTTGTTAATTACTTTATTCTTCTCCTCCTACCAATTGATAAATCATATATTTCAAAAAATTTACTTGATGGATATATTATTTATGTAAAATGTTTACCATTTATGTTGCAGGTTGTAAGTGAAAACATTTCGCTTGTACACCAAATATTTTACTTTAGTAATATATTAAAGAAGGTTTCGTGATTGTACTGGAATTTAAACATTACATATTTGGCGGTTACTTAATTTAAAGTACAACAAAAAATACGTATATACGATATTCAGAAAGATGAATAGTTCAATTTTCGGCACGTATTATCTCAAAAACGGTTGGTGAGATTGTCACAACGTTTTATAGTTTGATGTTGAATGAGTCCCATCGATTTAATAAATTTGGTAGGCTACAAAGAGCTTGAGGATTGGCAGGAATGAGAGTAGTAGTTTCATAGATGTCCCAGTGTTCCTTTTAATAAAATGTAAATTTCGCCCAAACTTGTTTGCACCTCTGCCCATACTATGCACCTGCACACAAGAACTCTCAATTCCATAGTATACCGTATGATCACCTTACCCCCCTCTCTCTTTCTTCCTTTCTTTCTTTCTTTCTCTATCTTTCCCTATCTACTCCAGGAATATTATGAAAACGTATTACAACAATTTTGAATGGTTGTGTAAGAGAAATAATAGACAGCATTATTAGAAAGGGACATATAAGGAAATTACAGAGTGATGTTGCACAATTAAATATTTACAAACAAGGAGCTAAAAACAGAGTAAAATACGCAACACAATTTTCAAATGCTATTAAAACTCGGTATTTTAAATTGTAGACAATTTCCATGATGTCGGAATACAGGTTAATTTATGTTGTGCTATGTATGTTATAAGGAAGAGTTTTAAACTGGTAATGAAACTCAATTAACAAGAATTGGAACTTGACGCAATCGCTTAGAACAATAATTGTCTTAAACAATCAGACGACATTAAAAGATTGTATTCACCAACAGAAGAAGATCGTAATTGAATATATCAACTTTGAAATATATAAAGAAAACAAAATAATTAGTAAAAACAGAAGTTGAACACTCACAAAAAGAACTACACAGACACAGCTATAGCGACACAGTGTCTATAAGAAAACAAACTCAATTTAAAGTCAAAAATAAATTTATCACAATAAAAGTAACAAAACAGAATACTTTAAATATTTGAAAAATTGTTTAGTATAATTAATTGAAGACAATATTGAATTAAAAGTAAAAGACAAAAATATTGTTTAGTAATTTTAATAATCATAGATCTCCAACACTTTAGATTATAAACGAACAAAGTAGAGACCAAACACCATCTAGTAATAGTTTACATAAATGTAAATTAAATATACACAAGATAAAAAAATCCAAATTACAGTTTTAGACTGATAAGGTATAAAAAATGCCATCGGTCGTGGTAAATTTATTACATCAGTTTCAATTCCGTTTACAACGTGTAATTTAACTACGTACAAGATACAATTTCAGAACTTTGTAAATACGCCTAAAATTATATGTATTTAGGATATATTTCTCACCGAAAATACTGTATATTTTTTAATTGTCACCAGAACCACATGTTACGTGACATGAGTTCTATTAATACAAAATAAATTAAAATTCAACGTGGTTTGTAACCCTACATACATAATTAAAAATGGATCTTTGTCACTAATTAAAGCAAAAAGGAGATGAAGAGTGTAGGAATGGGGGGGGGAGATTAAAGCAAAGAAGAAAGGCATCTAATGACCAAGTCCGCCAGGATGTGAACAGGCGCTACTTGAGAAATGATGACAATGTTAAGTCTGGAGTACTCTTCATGTGACCACCGGAGGTCTAGTGTGCTGCGGCAAGTAACAAGGACGTGCAACTCAATTTTACCGAACAGAATTATATATATCTACAAATTGAATACATTTATTACAAGGAAAACTTACAAATTAATTTGCTGAACACTGAACACGACCATTATTTGTATATTAAGCTACAAAATAATTTTTTAAGTTTTAAAAATTTTCAATTTTGTTTACATTTTTTAATATTTCAAAAGCAACATTCGCTTAAGTTTCTAAGCCTGATTCCAAAAGTATCTGCTGACTATTTCGTTTCTGAACAATATAAGAACAAATCCAACTCTCAATAACACAATGTATTCACAGAATTTAGTTCGTATTGATTAGAATCAAAATAACCTAAATTACGATCTCTGAATTAACAAACTATTAAACTAAAATGATTATTTTATCGCCATGAGATTATTCCACAAGTAACGGCGTTGAAGGCTGTTCTCTACTATCGGCTAATTCAGCTGGAATGTAATATTAAGCAGATGGTTTATAGGTTATGATTTATTGCCGAGTAATTCCCCTCTTGTCAAATAAAGTAACGCTGTTGTCGCACAGTGTACTGGCTAATGGATATCTTGGAAATTGCTATCATAAATAACTTAATATTTTCGTTGTTTCAGGATTAAGGAATTAAGACTGAATTGTATTTATAACTAAAGTAGTCGTATTTTACTTTTTACTCTTTTTTTTTAGTCTATATATTTTTAAGTTTTTGTTATGATACCTTTCTCCCTCATATTATCTATTGAATAATGAAAACATTTTGTTTTATAAAATAGGATAAAAGAGTTTTGATTATTCTTACAACTACTAGGTAACATCTTACAACTACTTAGTTCCTATTATATAATAATCCCTCGATTAATACTCGGTATTGTTTAAAGTGTGAGTTAAACAATGTTTTATGTGGGTTATGGTTGAAAATGGATTTTTTTCCTATCTGTACCCAATCTGAAGTAATATGAAATGAATGTATTAAATAATTGTCAACTTTGCAACTAAAATATCATACTTTAAACCCATACAAAGATTTGATTTTTTATATTATCGTCTAAAAAGAAAAATCAAAATATAGCTTCCACGTAAATAGTAGTTTGTTAAATAAAACTTATAACTTAGACTCAACTATGATTCTAGTATATTTTCTTTTCAGTATCCCTTTAAAAGTTTATTTGATTAAAATTACCATGAATTTTGATCCTAAAATGATAATTACAGTAAGAGATCCCAAGCTATGATGCCCCTGTGATCATAACATGATGAAATTCGTTTTATCTGTTTCTTACTAATTTTAACTCATTTTGTTTATTAATATGCATTTTGTTTTTATGAATATAATATTATTGGCTGCAAATTTACACACTATGTTTAAATTACACCAACATTTTATATTTTTTACTTTTAAACAACAGAACATGTATTTAAAATTTAAAGTCAAGCTGTATTTGACTTATCGTGACTTGATAGACGGAGACAGACAGATATTAAAAACAAACTTTTTTTGATTCGTGGATTCAAAACGGGGAACTCACTAAAAATTGGGGTATTTTCATGTTTTACTCAGGGGTTTGTTCATAAGCAGAGAAGTAATAAAAAAATAACGGCATGTCGTGAAGGAAGCGAAATAAGGCTATTGCACCTTTACGTGCACCAATATGAACATGTCATTTTGTAACCTAAGTTAGTAATTTTTTTTTTCAGAGGCTGTCACATTCATTCTGCCTGGCTTATAAGTTGAGTTTAGGCTGATCTTCGAAACCAAAAATGTACACATTGCTACAGTGCATATGCAATCACACCAATACCATCAGAGTAACTAAAAATGTCAAATTTCTAACGCAGAGAGCAACGATTCTATCAAATTTCTGCACATGCTTACACCCTAATGATGGCTTTGTTGACCTTACATTAAGTGTAATAAAACCTAAAACATTTTAGTGGACCTTTTCTTAAAATCTACAGCTATGTTCATGCTGTCTTGGGATAGATCCCTCTATTTTATCTTTCCTGTTAAATATTTTTTAGCTAACTGTTGTACTTTTTCGATCCCACGTTATTAATCGTTTTGAATGAGTCAACGCTATTATGAGTCTTTATTTTAGAGTATTTTTTTCTGTTTTTATGATGACCGAGAAGTTTTACCTTTTAATAACAACAACAAAACCTAAGACTCAGCCAAGCATTTGTAGCTTAACAAGAGGAAGAATAACTTTTGCACTGCCATCTGAATAAATTAAAAACCCACCGAAGAGTGTCTTGAGTTTTACACTTCAACCTGTTGATAAAATCTGTTAAAAAACAAGGTAATACGATTACAATTCAATTGAAAAATAATATTTTTTACTATTTTGAATCAGGGAATAAAATGTTTGAAAGCATGTTCATTTTTTTAAATAATTCTATATTTTTTCTGATTAAAAATATGCCACATCCCACTATATCAATAAGGTATTATTATTCATATCACTCAAATTTCGGCTAAAGGAAGAAACAACAAACAAGTAGACTTGGCGAATGATTCAAACTTATGAATTACTCGTGCTGTGATTTTACATTCATATTCCGCATGTCACGAAGTGGTCATCACCTGGTACAACCATCTGTTGTATCTACTTTGAAGTGATTGTTATCCTTTCCATGTCTTCTTCGACTGCATCCTTCCATCGAGTCCTAGAACGGTATCTCTCACATTGCCGCAACACCGAGTCCATCTAAAACCCCTCTTTCAATGCTGATGGATAACTGACTTTTCATTTGGGATTTATTATTATAAATTTGTATATTACACCCATTATGTCAGATAAGCGTTCACCTATACAACCTTCAAGAAAATATGCCATAACTTTCTTACAATTATTGCACTCAAATTTGACACCGTTCAAATATCCTCTCCAGCCTTAATCTCGCTTAGTGCCAGACATTTACTTAATGCATGATGAGCACACAATTTATATTCTTTATCAATCTTAAAAAGTGTAGAAACATAAACACACAAAGGGTAGAACGTTGTTTCCACTCGCTACACTGCTCCATTGTACGCAAAGTTATCTAAATCGGTTTAAATCAACATTAGTTTTCGTATCTGAGTAGTATATTGGGACACTTCACCGAGACGGTCAAAGGTCAAAGATAAGGGATAGCGACTTTGAGAACGTAGTTGATGGTATTAAGTAAACAAAGATAAGAGACTGGCGCCACTAAATAAACAGAGATAAGAGATAAAGAGTACAGAGTTAATGTATGTAAATAAAAATAAGCGATAATTAGTTTCTTAAATAAATAAATAGTTGTTTAAAGACAAATAGGGGGGTTTTTAAATATTTGTGTAGACAATGACCGGTCAAATTCCAGCCGTAGTTTGGGATACTTCACCGATATTGACGTCACATGGTCTATTTTAAATTTTTTCATATTAGTTTAGACTATGACCGGTCAAATTCCAGACGGATGTTGGGATACTTCATTAAATGAGTTATGAGATGCGTCATTTTAAAAATTAGTTGACATGTATTTGTTTAGACTATGACCGGTCAAATTCCACACGTAGTTTGGGATAGTTCACCGATATTGTCGTCACATGCGTCATTTTAAAAATTAGTTGACATGTATTTGTTTAGACTATGACCGGTCAAATTCCACTCGGAGTTTGGGATAGTTGACCGATATTGACGTCACATGATCCATTTTTGAATTAGTCATAGTAGTTTGACAATGACCGGTCAAATTCCAGCCTTTTGGGCTGGTCACTGATATTGACGTTACAATGCATTGCTCACCAGGTCAAAGTCTGAAAATTTAGAGAACAATCATCCACATATAAACCTTTAATTTCGAAAATAAGTTATCAGTTTAACCTGAAATTTATGCGAGTGTGTTACGGAATGATATTCGAAGAGTTAAATGTGAAACAGTAGAGTTAAATTATTTTTTTAAAGTTTAAGTGATATTTTATAGTGTTGTAAAACAACTTTGAAGTTTAGTGATAGTGATTAAAATTGTGAGTACATTAAATTTTTTAATTTAGTTTATAATTTTAGGACAAATTATACTCTACCGACTATAGAAAACATTTGTAATATATTTCATTATTCAATATTTTTATCTTCTGTAAAATGGCTTTTTTTGCCGATGATATTACTTTGTCAGATTTATTGGGTTTTTTTACCGATGATATTACTTTGTCAGATTTATTCGATGTATATATGACAGATCCTGTGGAAGGGGTTGATTTTGGGGAACGATCAGAAATTATTGATTTATCGTCACCCCCTAGAACACCAGAAAATATTACAAATTCACATGCACCTATTTTACTGCCACCATCACCATTTACCGATTTGCCGTCAAGTCCACTATTTACAAATTCACCTGCACCTTTTTTACTGCCACCATCACCATTTACCGATTTGCCGTCAAGTCCATTGCCACATTGCAGCCGTGACATGCAAGTAGGTCAAGGTCAAGAGCCTTTTAAAGTTATTAGTGACATTTATAAAGAATATAATAAATTTGAAGTTAATGCTAGGGAATTGACACTGAAATTCAGAGAACCTTCTGATGAGGATAATTTGAACGAATGGTTAACCGAGATGTTCAATGCATTAGTAGTGTTTTTAAAATCAAACATACATAATTCGGATAAAATTGGCCTTACAATCAGTAACAATGAAAAACCCGAACAGAAGCCCATTGGTATAAGTATGAGGAGAGCGGATCAATTGAATGCCGAAACTATATTACAAACCATTGAAAATGTAATTCAAAGCAATGAAAGATTTCTTATCGATGGTCCCATGCACGTAAAATGTTTACATGTAAAGATGCCTCGAGGTAAAGCAAGAGGAAGAGTAGATTACAGTAGTTCATTTGATGACTTTTGTAGAAAAAAGAAGGGTATAATAGTTATAAAAAATGATGATAACATGTGTTTAGGAAGATCATTAGCCGTTGCGATATCTCATTCTAAAAAAGACATAAGCGATGAAAATAAAAAACATTATAATTCTATAACTCATAGTAATTCATCTACTCAACGGCGTGAAGCTGTCCGCTTATGTGAAGTCGCGGGTGTAGATTTAACGAATGGAGGTGGTATTGATGAAATAAGACTATTTCAAAATTACCTTAGTCAATACACGATTACTGTTTTTAATGATCGTAGAGGACGACAGACTATATTTGAGGGACCACCTGGAAAAACCAACATTGATTTATTTACGGAGAAGGGCATTTCAACGTAATAACATCACTAACAGCTGCATTTACAACGGCCTATTACTGTCGCAATTGCAGATTTGCATACAACACTAAAGGATCACATAGATGTCCCCGAAATTGTTCCTCATGCAATCACCCTTCAATTTGTACAGGACACGAAAAAATAAAATGTCAACACTGTAATAGAGTTTTTAAAAGTAGAGATTGTTTCGAAAAACACTTGAAACCTATTTTTGATAAAAGGAGGTCTACGTGTAATGTTATTAAACACTGTACATCATGTAATAAAACATACAACGTTTTGAATAGAAAAACCTGTCACGTCTGTAATGAAACGTACTGCAATGTGTGTAAAGAATACAAACCTTCAGGACATCTTTGCTACATGCGGTCAGAAAAACATCAACAAAAATCAAAGGAAAACAATACATTTATGTATATATTTTTCGATTTCGAATGCAGACAAAACAAGATTTTTCAAAACCGTATTAATGTTTTTGAACATGTACCAAATTTTTGTGTCGCCCAACAATCGTGTAATTATTGTATTAATTCAGATTTCAATGAAATGTGTTCGAAATGTGGAATAAAGCAACATATTTTCAAGGGTGAAACGACTCTAAGAGATTTTATGACATATGTAACATTGCCGAGAAAGGGGTTTTCTAAAATTATACTAGTAGCGCACAATATGAAAGGCTATGATGGACAATTTCTATTAAAACATATGACAGAAGTATTATTGTGGACACCCAAAGTCATCATGAATGGATCAAAAATACAAATGATTCAACACGGAAATATAAAAATAATAGATTCATTAAATTTTTTCAACGCACGTCTTAGCTCCTTACCAAAAATGTTTGAATTGAACAAAGAAAGCAAAGGATACTTTCCCCATTTTTTTAATACAGAAGAAAACTGGTTCTACGACGGTGAACTCCCAGATCCTTCAGAATACGGTTTTAACGAGATGAATAAAGATGACAGAAAAAAATTTCTCCATTGGTATGAAAACGAAAAATCTACTAATAACCATTTTAATTTACAAAACGAAATTGAAAAATACTGTACGCAAGATGTAAATATTTTAAGAATAGTCTGTTTAAGATTTAGAGATATGTTTTTGAAAGAAACTCAAATTGATCCATTATTGAACACAGTTACGATTGCCAGTGCCTGCATGAAGACGTATAGAAAGCATTTTCTCCCACAAAATAATATTGGTATAATCCCTACAGGTGGCTACCGATTGGCTGATAAGCATTCGCACGCAGCGTTATCGTGGTTGAAATGGGAAGAGTATGATCGCAAGATTACAATTCAACATACTGAAAACGGACGTGAAAAGAAAATCCTTAATTACAAAGTCGATGGCTATTACGAAAATGAAAACGAGAAAATTGTATTCGAATATAACGGTTGCTTTTATCATGGTTGTCCATCATGTTTTAAAAATAGAAATGCACCAATTCATAACAATCCCCATGAAACAATGGCCATACGGTATGAGAGGACGCAAAGAAAAAAGGATAATTTGGAAAGTCGAGGCTACAAGGTAGTAGAAATGTGGGATTGTATTTTTAAAATTAAGAAACTTGAACGACCTGAAATCGATGAATACTTGAAACGGAAAATTAATACTTGCTCTGCTCCACTCAACCCTCGAGATGCGTTTTTTGGCGGCCGAACAAATGCTACAAAATTATTTCATGAAGTAAATGAAGATGTTGGAGAAAAAATAAACTACTTTGACGTATGCAGCTTATACCCCTGGGCGTGCAAATACGGAAAATTTCCTGTAGGACATCCTGAAATAGTATACGGAGACGACTGTCCACAGACTGTTGATGGAATAGAGGGCATAGTAAAACTAACAATAGTACCACCGACTAGCTTGTTTCATCCCATCTTACCATTCAAAATACATAATAAACTAAATTTTCCTTTATGTAGAACATGTGTTGAAAAATTAAATGAAAACGATTGTAATCATAATGAGAATGAAAGAAGTATTACTGGAACATGGGTAGTAGATGAAGTAAGGAAAGCAGTTTCAAAGGGGTATAAAATAGTTAAAATTCACGAAATTTACAAATACAGGACAATAAAATATGACGGATCAAACGTGGGTTTGTTTGATAAATATATAAATACATTTTTGAAAATAAAACAAGAAGCATCTGGTTGGCCAGCATGGTGTAACACAGAAGAGGGAAAAAACAGATACGTAACAAACTTTTATGAGAGAGAAGGGATATTATTAGACCGTACAAAAATAAAGAAAAATGCAGGTTTGCGAGCGCTAGCTAAATTAATGTTGAATAGCTTCTGGGGAAAGTTTGGGCAAAGAGAAAATTTGGATCAAACTACATTTGTTAATGAGAGAGATGAAATATTAGCCCTTATATCAAATCCAGGAATTACTACAAAGGACATTTTACCTATTAACAATGACGTCATGCTTGTAAATTGGAAGTACGACGAAGAAGCAATAACACCATCGCCAAAAGCTAGTGTCGTGATAGCAGCCTATGTAACGGCTATTGCCAGACTTAAATTGTATTCATACTTGGAGATTCTCGAGGAAAGAGTTTTGTACTTTGATACTGATTCCGTTATATATACCCAGCTTCCAGGTGAAAAAGAATTAGAAACAGGCGACTTTCTAGGTGATCTAACTAATGAATTAGAGGAATACGGGCCAGGATCGTATATTCAAACATTTGTAAGCGGTGGTCCCAAAAATTATGCCTACAGTGTACGAGTCCTAGGAGAAAACAATGTCAAAACTGTGTGTAAAGTTAAAGGTATATCATTAAACTACAGTAACTCACAACTTATAAACTTCGATAGTGTAAAAAACATGATTGTTGAAAATACCCCTAATGAAATTGTTGTATCCGATCCCAACAAAATTTGCCGAGTTAAACATTTTAACGTAGTAAGTCGTCCTCAACATAAGATATATAGAATGGTATATACGAAAAGACGAAGAACACAAGACTACAATACGCTTCCCTACGGTTATAAAAAACCTCGATTGTGCTAGAACCCTCGTGAATTCATAACACTGGTAACGTCCACTGTGAAACAGAGTAGTATATTTATTTATTTTTATTATTTACATTGAAGAATTGTATATCTTGTTGAAATTCTAAATAAAATAAAATGTATCATATATTAATGTATAATGTAACATGATTATTTATAGATGTAAATAACTCTTGAATTTTGTCACTTGTTTTTTATAATGTATAAAAATGTTTAGTTATAGAAGCCAATAATAATTATTGAAAATTCAGTTATAATGTTTATATATATTACAGATAACACCTGTACTAATTTTAAATGTTTAGTTATAGATGTCAATAATTATTGAAAATTCAGATATAATGTTTATATATATAACAGATAATACCTGTACTAATTTTGATGTAAATTGTATGTTAGTTATAAGTTAGATTTAATGCATGTTAGGTTAGGTGGGGAGTGGAAGCTACCACCTCCTCGTTGGTGCTCCCTGGAAACATTGAAAAATGGCAAAACGGTAGCTAAAATGTTATTGGCATACATATACTTCAATTATATGATATGCATAACTGTATTATTTATCTAAATAGGATTAAAATATAAAATAATAATAACACTTTTATAATAAACGTTTTAATTTAAAACATAGGATTTTGAATACATTACTTTATGTGAATAATTTACATTAAATCTAAGAGGCGTTGAATTTCATTGTCTACATTAACTTCCTCTTCAGTATCGCTTTGATCGGATCCTGTAAGTCCTGAGTCGTAGCCATCGTCAGGATAGCCATCATAATCGTATCTCCTCCTTATATCATTGGAATACAACAAATTCATTACAAGTGAACGGTGACGTATGTTATTTAACGCCATCACTCTTTTAACTTCACCATCAAAGTTTGATCCTACGAATATTCTCCAAATATCTGCACCACTACACGGAAAATTAATTATAATGTCCACTTAAGTTTTAATTTTAAAATTTTTTATGATTATTTTATGTTTAGAAAAGTTTAAAATTATATATATAATTAACATTTCTCGTTTTAACTTATATTCAACCACTTAAATATCAGTAACTATAAAGTTCGTGTTTCTTTTATTTTGTAAAGTGAACTGCGCTTTAACATGTCTTTTAAATAAAATATCATTTAATCTTACCGGTAAAGTGAAGATATGACGTAGCATTTTGACTTTAACTAATTACTACAAGACCAAACTATTGAAATAACTAAATATCCTTATGTATATATATGTTCCACTATCTGCAAAGTGTAGAGTCCGTATTTACTTTATCCGTACAAAAGTCATATGACTTATATTTTTGGTTAGAAGTAGAGCGTGATTCATATTAATATTTACATTGACACATGGGCAAAAGTCATTGCAACAAAGAGTATGGCGGGGGGGGATAAACCTTTATAAACGATGTAAGGATTTTAGAATGTATTAGTTGGAAGTGGATAATTATAGTACAGAGTATATTTCAGGATGGAGAATTGTTTAGGTAAATGGTGGGAAGAGGATAAGGAGGTATTTGAAGACGTGGTAGAGTTTGGTGAGTGGTGGAAGGAGGATGAGGAGTTTTTTAATGAAATGATTAGAATAGACGAGTGGTGGGTGGAAGATGAGGTGACAGAAGTAGACGAGGGAGAGAGAGGGGAAGACGATGATGAAGAAGAAGAAGAAGAAGAAGAAGAAGAAGAAGAAGAAGAAGAAGAAGAAGATGAAGGAGAGAGAGAGGAAGATGATGATGATGAAGAAGACATTTACTTGCATGAGGAAAGAAGGCAAAGGTTAGTAAGTTTTTCGGAAGACGATGAAGAGATGGATGGAGAAGTGATACTTATTTCGAGTGACGAGGAGAATAAGACTGACGAAGAAGAAGAAGAAGAAGAAGAAGAAGACGAAGAAGAAGAAGAAGAAGAGCTAAGTGATAGAGTTATAGTAATAGACCATGAACTATTTAACACGATAAGAAAATTATATTTTGCACATACTAACGGGTATAGACTTGTTGTAGAAGATAATGAGGAACCACCTTCTAAAAAGAGACGGTATTTTTAATGTATAATTTTTATATTTATTTTGTGTATGAGTGTGTATATATATTATGCTAATTATATGAATTAACTATGCATAAGACTTCATTATTTCACCCACCTTATTTTTTATTTTTAATCATAAAGGAATTCAAATAATAACAGTGAAATTTGTATAATAGTATTTTATTAAATAATAATAATTAATAATTTAGTACAAGTGTTATAACATTTTAGAAATAAATATTTTTCAAAAATTTCAAGAATTATATACAGTCATTAATATCTTTATAAAACAATTGCAATCTATAATAATTTATAAACATATTCAAACAAAATAATTTAATTTCAGATAAAATCAAATATTTATTAATAGTATCACTTTTTATAACACTCACGTCCATTTCGTCCAAAATTTTTAGTAAATAAGTTTTGACCACAGAGTCGTCTTTTGATGATTCACTGGGTACATTTGCCATTAAGTAATTCACAACACTATTTTTGATATCTTGAAAACAGTTGAAGACAGATGATGATGATAAAGAACGCAATTTGAGGTAGTTGGAGATACACCCAGAGAATTGTAGTATTCCATTCCATGTGGCTTCTTGCATAATGACTGTATCCGGTAGGTAAAGGTTAGGCTCAATGCAGATTATTTCACGAATTAAAATAGATTTTTTACCGTACATCATTTGAAACACAACTTGATGTTTATCCAAATCAAAATTTTCATAATTATGTTTTTTACACATGAAAAAATTAGAAATTAATTCCGTCTTTTGTGATAGAAGATTCCACTCAGAAAGACTTAGTGAAACTCCACTATTTGAATCTGGTTTACGTATTTGCAATCTTGGTTCAAACATATTTTCAATATCCAAACCAATTATAGCTACTTTCCCTTGACTTTTATTAAGAGAATACCACGTATTAAGAAGTAGAGCAGATAAAGGTCTATTGACGATCTTCTTTTCCAATACACTTATTTCTAATTTATCTGTTTTTTCCTGATAGACATTTGTTTTAAAACTGTTTTTCTTATTCCTTTCGTATGGTGTACGTCTCTTGCTGGATTTGGTCTCCATTTTAGTTAAGAACTGAGTGAAAACCCTTAGCGAATTGTTTTTTATAACCTGCTGAGATAATATTGCGCATGCGCTCACTCTTATCTCTGACCACTGCTAGTCCGTGGAATATTTCCAAATACCTTGTTAAATAAATATTGAACTTTGAAATCGTTATCGTATGTGTTATACGAAAACAACGATAAAAAATCTTCCAACGATGCTCCTAAAGTCTTGAAGTACAAAAACATGATGCAGTATTGACCACATACTGTAGATGTCAGTCCTTGTAGTTGAGTTGCATTAAATTTCGCAGTGCGGGAATTTCTTGTTATGAATGAATAATGAGATGTTCTGATTGGTGGATTTCCATAACTATCAAAGTATTCTAGTTCTCTAATGTTGTTTATGAAAATTGCTACCCAATGCCTACCAGATTTAGTGTGAGGATCTGTGTTGATTACAAAAGAACTAGGTATCCCAACATTCAACGGTAACTGATCGGCTGCGTAAACTGCGTAATGAAGTACAGGTAGGTGAGCTAGACAGCTGTATATCTGATCTGCATACATCTCGGTGAAGCCAATTATTCAACAGTTTAACGTTGTTTAGTGCACAGGCGAATCTACTGCATTTATTATGGTAGAAACAACGGGTAACATTCGCGTTTGAGCTCAAAACTTTAAGTGAAGGACATTCTAAGTCTTCCAAATTTATAACTTCTTTTTCTAACAACTTTTTAATAAATTCACACTTTTCCAGTCCTTTCACGTAAATAATATTAATATTTTCACAAATAAATTTCAAATCTTTTATGAAAGACCCATAGCTGATCGAACCATCATCCCATTTTAATCCATGGTAATTGTAAGTTAACCATATACACTCCTTTCTCCTATTCCTCGATAAAGTGTTAAACTCAAAAGGCGGACCTACGATCCAGTGTTGTAATAACCTGTTGTTGAGAGATATAACGGCTAATTCTTTTATAACGTAGGCACCTGAGTTATCTCTAAAACCTTGTAAGTCTAACACCACAGCCATTTTTAAACTATACAGTTTCACTACTTACTGTGAGACGGTAAGCAAATATTCGCTTATTACACTTAAACTTCTGACTGCGGGATAATAAAAAAATTGATGCTTATATACTTTATCTAACTTCCAAAGTCCACAACAACATTCCTATTCTTATCGATTTCAATGACGTTGTCAAACTCACCGTAAACTATACAGTTTATTGTTTCTGTAAGAGCCATCTCAAATCTTATTTCAATTCTCACACTCCCGTGTTTTATTAAATTCCAATGTGACATTGTGTTTGCAGAAAGATCTGGTGTTAAATCAAACGCCATAAGACAATTGCCATCCGGGTAGCTACTTCTTGATATATCATTACCTTCATTCAAGAAATGTATCCCTGTTCCGGAAAATAGTGTATTATAAGAGTGTATGTATAGTTTATTCGTGACGTAATCGGATTGTAATGGTTTTGAAGGTAGTTGATGACCATCGATATAGAGTGAAAAAAAGTTAACTTTGTAGTGTTGGAAATTAAATGGGTTTGCTGTAAAATCTCCGTTAAATGCTTTGTTACTAACAAGTCCAACAATTACCCGTTTTGGTAACTGACCTAAAAATACATTATCTAATGTTTTCCCTTGTACGCCTATGGGTATTGTAAGCGCTTTAACTTCCACTTTAGTCACAGGATATTATGCTTTTCCGTTTAATAATATTTTACTGTGAGCTAGTAACACTGATGGATTAATTTTCATTCTTCTAATGTATAGATTCGATTCCAACATATGGACCTTGTAACCTGTAGTACTTGACATTAAACTAAATAGATCTCTTGAGCGTACTAAGCGAATTCGTAATTCGACTCCATTTAAAAGGAATTTTTCTTGATTAAATATGTCCGCATGAAGATGTCCCAACATATCCACAGGTTTACTTTCTTCTGTAAATTGTCGACGACGTAAAAGTCCTGAATTTGCGTCTGCTGTATCATCCATTTTTCCGTGCGTATCTGTGTACCATAAACATGATGTAAGGTGAGATTCTTTAGCCGGTGGTCCATAGTTTAAAAGAGTTTCTATATAACATCTGTACGGATATGTATTTTCAGGCGGCGACACCAACTTTTGATTGAGATATATATCTACTTGACTGAATAATGAGTGCATCCAATTATTTACAGGTCCTACTTTATCTGATGTCTCTAATTTTGATCCATCAGTCTTCACAATACTCACTTTTATATTAAGCATAGTATGTGATAGGTCTAAATATTCATCACCTTGTCCAGGCACTACAAATTCTATTGGTGCGTCATCTGTTAAAGAAGAGAGAGGTTTGTATTGTATCCATTCTCCACTTTCTATACTAGTCTGTGTTGGTGGAAGAGAAAATAAATCAAGTTCGGATTTTACACACTCGCAAGATTGATTATGGAGAAAGGCCATTATTAATTAAAAATGTCAGACTTTTGTAACTTAGATCTTTTCTGTTGTCTTTTACCTTTTTTAGTTCTTTTATAATTTTTTCTTGGTTTTCTAAGATTTTTCTTCTTTAAAGTCCGTTCTCCTAGAAGTTTGTTGAGCGACTGAATTGTTACGGCTCTACGTTTTTGTTTATATCCAGACCCTGACATGAGAGAATCGATTTTTACATCTGCCTTACGTTTTAAATTTCCTGTAAGATCTTTCATTCGAGATTGGAAAGCACTTTTAGGATCCCCTGTATGTACAATATCAGATAACATTCCGATTCCAGATTTCAAGGCCTCTTTTCCTATAGTTCTTACACCTGATTTAATTAATGGTGTGACAACTCGAAACAAACCGCCTAGAAAATTACCAATTCCATGTCCTTTTTGATACGGTATACCACTGTATACAACACTAACTCCTGTTCCTAGTTGGTTTTTGTAATACGCTAAATAAGGGTCATCCAGGTTAATTCGACTCATTGTGTTTCAATCTAAAATGTAGTTTAACACACAAAGTTCCAAACTTAAATGGTATTGGTTTTCCACTGTCATCTCTTATATCTATTTCTAAATTTTCAAAACAGGAGCGCATAACAGGTACGTAATGTGTTTTGGAAAACATAAACGTTTTACATGCTCCGAAACTGTAATTTGAAGTATCAATATTTATTATTCTCAATAACGGTGCAACTATGTCACCGATAAGTTGAGGTTCAATGACGTCACAATATACATACATTTGCGCTGGAATACCTAGTTGTACATTACACTGCCTAGGGGAAGGTTTGTCTAAATAGTCATCGGAACCAGTAGGATCAAATCCTAGTTGGAGAGCCAGTTTAGGTGAGAATTCAATATTTTTAACATTTGTGTTTAAAGTATTGATTGTAACATGACGTGTTTTATGGTAATAGGTGAATCTTACATATTTTCCAACATCCTCATTTTTATTTAATGACTCAATCATTTCTTCTTCTGTGTTGTACGTACCAGGGCTTAATTTTGTAAATTTTAAATCATACTTATCAGTTTCCACTTTATGTGTATATATAAATATATGATTATCCCCTTCTGTGACTGTAAGAAATGTACACGGATAATGAATCTCTACAAGTCCAACTTCCCATTCTCCTTTAAGTGTTATTTGTTTCGGTATTTGAGTAGAATATTTAGTTGTCGTATTACTAGAAAAATACGTCATTGAACTGTTACTTGGAAGAGTTAAATAAAATGACTCGTACATTATGTAATATTTATAAGATTAGAAGCTGATATCCAAGAGTTGAATGATGACGGATAACCTTTCCACTTAACAAGTACTTTCATACTACGACCTGTACCTTTTGTAGCAATTATTTTATCTATTTTGTAAATTTTTTCTTTTCGAAGTATAACTTTTTGTATTTCACACTCATAAAAACTTCCTTCTATTTCTTCCCCTTTTAAATCTTCCAAATCGTAAATAGGTAGGGCACGTTTTACTACTCTTTTAATTTTAAATATTTCTTCACTCCATTTGGTTTCGTATCCTTTTTCGAAATGACCCTTTTCCATAACAATTCTAACAGTATCCCCTACTTTAAATTTTGGTTTTGATGTATTTTGCAGTTTATTGTATATATTTTTCCAAACGGCTAATATATTGAAATCGCTTACATCGACAGGTGCCATTTTAATCGTAGAATGTTTAGCTTTATTGTATGCTGTCATCAAATCTGGAAGAACATTTATGTATCTATACGTGTTATTAAATGTCAGATACCTCCACATCCTGTTCTTAAGTGTTCTATTGAAGCGCTCGACTACAGCAGCTTTTACGTCTGGGTTTCTGGTCGTCGAGTAAATTATGTTATTGTCTTGGAAATATTTTTGAACTATTTTTGAAGTAAATTCGGTCCCCTTGTCTGTTTGTATACGTTGCGGTTTTCTATTAAACTTTTTGAAGATATATTCAAACGCTTCTTTAACTGAATTCCCAGTTTTATTTTTCAAAGGATATGCATATGCATATTTACTAAAGATATCAATAACTGTTAGTATATAATTAATGCCATTATTATATTTTGCTATTCCACGCATATCGTTTAAGTCGGCTTGCCATAACTGATCTATATTGTTTACTATATATTTATTTCGTGGGAAATTTTTTCGCACTTGTTTATGAAGAGTATATGTATCTTGCGATTGCAACCATTCTTTAATTTTATTCGGATTGTATTTGTGTTTTAAGGTTTTTACTAAAGCGTTAGCACCAGAGTATCCAGCAGGATGAGAGGGGTTGTAGTAGACTTTCCGGAGTTCTTTGTTCATATTACGGTGAAAATGTTTCCCACTTAAAAGATGAACTACGTGGTGATAGGGAATTTCTAATAGTAGGAATATGTGATGGACCTTTTGTAGGTGTTCGGGGTTGCCTATCCTGAGGTTTATAATACATTGGATCTCGTTTCCTAGCACCGATTTCTTTTATATCTTCTTTATCCAAAAAGTCACGACGCTCTGGATTACCTATATAACTTCTCGGGACATTATTTCTTTTTAATGCTGTTATAAACTGACTCCAACCTGGAGGATTTGTTGATTTCTTTGCCCTTAATACGTCATTTAGAAGGTCTATAATATTAGACCCTGGTATCGAAACACCATCAATATTAACAATACCCAAGGAATTCCATTTTATAGATTTATTTTGCAAAATACGATTTAACAGATTTTCGGCATTTTTACGAAACGTTTTAGGAATGGATTCTAAAATTTCCGTCCGATTAGGTGATTCATTTCCCGTTAACTCTACTTCTTCCTGTTTTGTATAACTACTGTTTTCATTTATTGTAAGTTCTATGGGTTTTCTGTGTTGCTCAGTAAAATATAGGTAACGTTGTAAGACCTGCTGATATTTTAACCATTTATCCCTATCATTAAGTTTCAAATTGAATAATATTTGTTTCATTTCTTTATCTAAATCACTCAGTACACCCTCACTTTCATTTTCATTTAGTTTTTGTACAAAGTCTTGAGGCATTAAAACCATTTTCTTAGCGTGCTCCATTTAGTAAATGGTGTAGTACAGTACTTAAAACTGGACCTATTAACAACGGAAATAATGCACCTCCTTTCTGTATTATTATATTCTTCTTTTTCTTCCAATTTTTACCGTGCTTTACAAGTTTCCTGAGGATGTGTTTATATCGGGATAGTTTACACTTCTGAGACTTTGTTAAAGGAACATTTCCTTTTAACGTATTGTATGCACACTCACATATTGATTGAATTAAATTTACATCACCAGATTTCAAAAACTGTTTTCTTCAATTCGGATTCATTTTTAACAACACACGGAGTAACCCCACATTGTTTATCACTGAACGGGACATTGTGTATAAATGATAACTAAAGTAAAGAGATGTATGGTTTTATTTCTTTTTGGGTATATATACATAATTATACTTATCCGAAGGGAATATACAACTCCTAATTCTAAATTCTTCCTGTGTAGATTGCTTCATATCAAACAAAAGGTATCCGTGTGGTTGTTTAGTAGCATCAATGTAAGCATCTTGTATAAATTTCGGATTTTCTGGGAATACCTGTTGGGCTAGATGTCTTATTTGACTTTTATCACGTGGATTCTTAAAATACACAATATAATGGGCATTCAATGAAATATCTCTTTGTCCTTTACCTTGATGAAACAAATTTTGTGTAATGAAAAATACGCTAATGTTTCTGTGGTGACAACCTTTCGTGAATATATCTACAACGCTACTATTGGACTCCCGCATCAAATCGTCTATTATTATTAAATTAGGTGATGTCGGGTCCACGGAATTCATATCTGGTAAACCTTCTTGAAAAATAATTGGTATAGTATTAATATTATACAAAGGCTGCCACACTGCATAGTTCCAAAATATATTTTTAAATTCGACATTACATATTTCTGACATATTTTTAAGAAACTGTAATACGAATTGTGATTTTCCACAACCTGATGGCCCCGCTACAACACATGAGAACTGATGTTTAAACAAAGGTTCCATTATTTCAACTGATGTATTTTGATAACATTCTATATATTTTATATATCAACTCAATTATATATAATTCAATATATTTTATATATCAACTAATTTTAAAAAGTTTGAATAGTTTTAAAATGACGTATCTCATAACTCATTTCATGAAGTATCCCAACATCCGTCTGGAATTTGACCGGTCATAGTCTAAACAAATACATGTCAACTATTTTTTAAAATGACGCATGTGACGACAATATCGGTGAACTATCCCAAACTACGTGTGGAATTTGACCGGTCATAGTCTAAACTAATATGAAAATTTTTAAAATAGACCATGTGACGTCAATATCGGTGAAGTATCCCAAACTACGGCTGGAATTTGACCGGTCATTGTCTAAACAAATATTTAAAAAAAACCCTATTTGTCTTTAAACAACTATTTATTTATTTAAGAAACTAATTATCGCTTATTTTTATTTACATACATTAACTCTGTACTCTTTATCTCTTATCTCTGTTTATTTAGTGGCGCCAGTCTCTTATCTTTGTTTACTTAATACCATCAACTACGTTCTCAAAGTCGCTATCCCTTATCTTTGACCTTTGACCGTCTCGGTGAAGTGTCCCAATATACTACTAGCCTGTTGATTGTTAAAATACTAGACACAAAAACTAACAAAAGCCGCACGTTCATTGTTACTAATGACGATGGAAACGGCATAGATTATTTGGATATTATTAGAAAATACATGAAATTAAGACCTCCAGGCTTATCCACTGGTCAATTGTTTTTAAAGTACTGCAAAGGTGTTTGTATTAAACAAAACATTGGTCTTAATACCATTGCCAAGGTACCAAAAGACATAGCTACATTTTTGAAATTGCCTGATCCCCTAATGTACACAGGCCACTGCTTTCGACGTACTTCAGCTACACTTTTAGTTGAGGCTGGAGGTGACATTTTGCAATTGAAGCGGCATGGGGGTTGGAAAAGTTCAACCGTTGCGGAGGGATATATTGACGATTCTATTAGCGGAAAAGTAGCAACTGACCAGTTGATTTTAGGCCAGTCGTCGACACAAGCGACAGCATCAGTTGTTCATTCAAGCAACAAGTTCCAAGAATCTACCTCTTCAGGGATTGTGATAAGTAATTGTGAGAACTGTACATTTAACATTAATGTTACAAACCAAAAGTGACTTTTTTTTAAACTGTTTGCTTGTGTTATTTGTCTTTCTATAAGTAATTCTTTGGTTAACAATTCTTTTAGGGTGTTTGTGTTCATTTTTAAGGAGATTATTTTTTGTTTTATAATTTTGTTTCTGATTTATTAATGCTACTTT